>LOEQ01004354.1:59839-79274 GCA_001685075.1 Bramus lutescens | reverse complement strand
TGCCCACTACTGCCCTCTGCCCTAACTGTCCCCTTGTCCTCCTTTCCTCGGCTCTCCCGGACCCCAGCTTTGCTTCAGCTGCGTCTCGCTGTTTCCCTTCCTCTCTCCAGACTTGCGGTCACTCTCTGCTTGCCCTTGCCCTTGCCCTAGCGCAGCAAACAAGGTGCGATCCCCAGGTCTCCGGCTCCTGGTTCCTGCCGCCAGAGAGCAGCAAGAGCCTGGGATCTGTGGGTTCAGGGCTGGATGGTTAAACGCTGCCACACCGCCTGGATGGGTCTGATGCCCCTCCTCTTTTCTCTGGGGCGGCAGGCAAGCCCAGGGTCTCAACACCCGCTGTGGTGCGATGGTTGCGTTGAGACACCCTTAGAAAGCTTGCGCTTGGGCTGAAGTTGGGTGTGACTGGCGTGGGACCTGATGGTGTGGCTGTAGCTCCAGGACTTTGCCCACACTCTGAATAATACCAACTTTGGCCCTGTTATTTTACTCTGCAACAGAGAGGTAGGAGCAAATCTCTCTGTAGCTACTCAAAGAACTCAGAGGTCCCTCTGGGCAGGGAAGGTCAAGTGCTGGAGGGTGGGAAAGGTTACCTAGGGTGGTTAAGGGGAGGGAGCAGAATAGTCTGCCTCCACTCTCCAGGCTCCGCCCTTGTTGGCTTTTGGACCTCCTTGTGCCGCTTTTCCTCACGCGTGAAATGAGAGTAAAAAAAAAAAAAATCTCTTACGGGAACCTGTGTTAGGGCTGCTTAACCGGTGCTTGCACTTCTCAGATGAGTGGAGGATAGCAGAGCAAGATCTGAACCTGCAGAACAGAGGGCAGAAGGGATATGGCGCTGTTAGGAATCAGGCGCACAGGGGAAGCAGAGGGGAGGGGAGGGGGAGACTCCCATTGACTAGCAGGACCAGAAGGGAAGAGACACGAGAACATTTTGTGGGAATGTGGGGACGGGTAGCTGTGCTCGCGCGCGTGTGCACTCATGCACGCATGTTTCTGGAGGACTGAAGACCTTGCACATGTTAGGCAAGCACGTTACCATTGAGTTACATCCTCCGTCAAGCATGTTAATGTTCCCTGCTGTAAGCCTCTAACGATGATTAAGACTGGGACAATCAGAAATCTATGTGGGATGTGTCTCAAGTCGGACTTCCTCAACCAGGGGAGAGCAAGTTCCTCTGGAGGGTGTCTACTCATGTGCAAGACAAACACACATTTTATGTGACAGTCATTTTGGGTACAAAACCCTCTGCCATTTGCTTGTAACCCAGGTAAACCTCAGCGCCCATGTCGTCCAATCTCAGGGAAGCATCCCCCTTTTTTAAAAACACTGGCTGTTCTTCCAGAGGTCTTGAGTTCAATTCCCAGCAACCACGTGGTGACTCAGAACCATCTACAATGGGCTCTGATGCCTTCTTCTGTTGTGCAGGCATACATGAAGGCAGAACACTATACATAATAAATCTTTAGGGAAAAAAACCCAAACAACAACAAACCAAAACAAGCCCCTCATCATTCTCCCAAACTACCTACCTGGAGTCCCACTATCATCACCACTTCAAAGAGAAGAAATAAGAGCCCAGTGTCACAGGAACAAGTGTACTAGGGACTTAACCCAAAGCAAAAAGATCATATTTAGAGCGGCTAACACTTTAGACCTGTAGGAGGCATTATTATGGTGGAAACTGGAGAGAGGAATGACCAGGGCCTGATCTCAGGTAAAAATTACATAGAGAAGGGGTATATCGACAAACTCAAGTAAACAAAAACCATCTGTAGAGCCGGCTGGATTTGTAGTAGAGAGTAAACTAGGGGAGAGAAATTTGTGTTTCTAGTTATAGGAGCTGCATGGTTGATATTTCTGTTTCCATAAGGAACCCAGCAAGCTGAGGATTTTAGGGTTCGCGATGTTGAGTTTAGTTTGGAACTCTTAATTTGAAATGCCCATGAGTAATCCAAGCAGAGATGTGGATGCTCATGAGTGGCATGGCCCCTTCACTGCTGTCACCTCCTTCCTACCCTAGAACCTCTGGAGTTCTTTCTGCAGGCTTTTTGCAGACCAAGACTGAATCTCTTCACTGCTTAACAAAGGCCAGAGTCTCTTAGGGTTTCTGTTGCCGAGAGGAGACTACGACTGCGGCAACTCTTGTAAAAGAAAACATTTAATTGGGGATGGCTTACAGTTTTAGAGGGCTAGTCTGTTATCTTCATGGCAGGATGCAGGCAGACAAGGTGCCGGAGTTAAGAGTTAAGCTAAGAGTTCTGCATCTTGACCTGCAAGAAGCAGGGGTAACTGTGTGCCACACTGGGAGTAGCTTGAGGATAAGACACTTCAAAACCACCCCTACAGCGACACAATACTCCAACAAGGTCACACCTACTCCAATGAAGCTACACCTCCCAATAGTGCCACTCCTTGTGGGGCCATTTTCTTTCAAACCACCGTAGGCTCTCTACCTCCCCCCCCACCCCCGCGCAATGACTCAAGCCATCCTTATCCTCCACCTAAGAGCAGCTTCTATTTCGGGTAGTCTCACTTTCCTGTCACCCCTAGTGCTCTGAGTGATTTCTGCTTTTCCAGAGAACCCAGGTTCAGTTCCCAGCACCCATGCCAAGTGGCACCTGATCACCTATAACACCACTACCAGGGATTCTGATGTGTTTTCTGGACTCCTCGGGCAACTGTACACACATGGTACACATAAACTTATGCAGGCATATACCTGGTGGGTGTGCACTAAGGCATGCACAAATCTTTAAAAAAATTATATTCATCATTTCTTCCTTACTTTGACTTGGCCTGTGGAAGTGAGGCCACAGAAATGCTGGAAGATTTTCTGCAAGTGCCATGTGTGTGACCTTAGCACCTAGTTTGTGCCTTGTTTCAGGTGGCAGAATAAGAATGGGCAGGAGCAATGATGGCCTCAACTGTGGTGTGATGTGAACTTTACCCTTCTCCCGTCCTGCCAACCATTCATTAAACTCTACCCGTTAGAGTTGAGCCCTTGGAAGGCAAAGTGTGACTTACATATGCACAGGCTTCCTAGGGCAGTAATTTTGATAGGAGCTCCTACCTGGGAAACAAATACAGTTATTTTCTTACTGTGTGATCTTCAGCAATTCTCTGGGACCAGTAGCCTCCTTTATAGCAGAGGGCAAATGGAAATGGACTAGAGCAGAGTAAAGAAAGGGAATTCTGGCTTCAAGGCAAGCCTTTCTGGGAGACTAGCATAAGTAAGTTCATGGGTGAGAGTTGGCTAGATTAGGGGCAAAATCCTAAGACTGATCTTCTCGGCCCTCCTTGCAGTCCACCCCACTGGTCCTCAAAGCACCTTCATGATCTCCAGGAGCCTTGTGGGCAAAATGCTGGTTCTGTGATCCCTGGAGAACCTACTGGTTTCTTAATTCTTAAAACCACAAGATATGTTAGCTTGATTAATTGTGGTTTGCCAAGTAGCCATTGCCAGTTAATGGTTCTCTCTCTCTCTCTCTCTCTCTGTGGTGTATGTGTGTGTGCACATACGGATATATGCATAAGGAAGTCAGAGGTTAGCGCTGGGGTGTCTTTATTAATAGCTTCTCAATTTTATTTACTTTTATAAATTTGTTTTGTTGATTTTATTTTACTTATATATATATGGATGTTTTGCTATGTTTTCAGTACCCACCAAGGCCAGAAGAGAGCACTGGATCCCCTGGAACTGGAGTTAATGATTATGGGCCACCATGTGGGTGTTGGAAACCAAACCAGGCCTCTGAAGCGCAAAGCAGCTCTTAACTGCAGTCCAATTCTCCAGCCTCCACTTCTGAGACAGGGTCTCTCACTAAACCTGGAGCCTGC
Source organism: Bramus lutescens (assembly GCA_001685075.1). NCBI lineage: Eukaryota > Metazoa > Chordata > Mammalia > Rodentia > Cricetidae > Bramus > Bramus lutescens. The sequence goes on along the minus strand of LOEQ01004354.1, from coordinate 75,442 downwards.
TGATTATCTAGACTAGCTGGCAAGCTCCAAAATCTACCTGTCTCTGCTGTTCCATGTCTAGGTTTCACTGCACCTGATTTTATGATGTACTAGAATCCCAACTCAGATCATTCACTGAACTATTTTGCCAGCTCCCAGTCACTGGTTCTTTTAGTCCTGTCTTAATTTCTAATGTTAATTCTCAGATCACATTTTGCATTTGAGATAATCATGCCACAGAACATCTATGAAAGGGTTAAAGAGATCTCTGAGTTCAGAGAAACTGTCCTGAAGTTGGAGGCACTGAGACAATATAGTTGTAAGGAAAAGTCTGCAGGGAAGTCTTTTCTGCAATCTCAGAAAAGAAGCATTACAAGTACAGACCCAGAGGTATGATTCAGGTCCAGTGCAGGCCGTTTGAATGTCATTGGCAGGAGAAATTTCCCTGGAGCTGAAGCTGAAGGCAAGAGTCCTGCACTGTATAGCTTTCTTCAATGAGGCTTGTGCTGAGTGACAGGGTGACTGGTCAGTGTTCTTGCTTCATTTGTCTTAGGGTGTGACTTCTCTCAGTCCCAGGTAAGGGAGTTACATCTGGTGTGATCAATAAGCGTGTATGTCTGGGGTTTCTGATATGACTTGATATTTTCAGGTATTTTTTTTATTAGCTTCAATACATTGCCAGCTTGTGCCTCCCAGTATGTTGGCAGGTGGCTTTTGCTTCCTTGTGTAACCAAGACCTAGAGACACTTCTAGTCATGTACACTCAAAATGGGGTAACTCAGGTCAAGGCTGTTACCTTATTTGTTCAAGACTTGGCAGAACTGGAATCTGTTACTCCATGAAGCATACCATCGCCCAGTGTAGGCTCAGCCTGCTTGTCTGAATCCATATCCATCCTTTCCTCCATTGCTAGATACCGTTAGAATGAGAGAAAACAAAAAAGGGAACGGCTTGATTCACTAAGGCATTGCAGTCTAGAGTGACAAGTTCTGAACTCCAGTCGCAGTGAGAAGACTTGAAGGAATTCTATAAGAGATCATGTGGAGTATGAGGTATTACGGACCAGTGCATCTCCTGTAGTTAGGATGACAAGCTCTGGATTCTAGCCCCCAGTGAGCAGACATGAAGGAGCTCTATAGGAAGTTACACGGAGAATGAGGGTTTATGGTCTCATGCCTCTACTGTGGTGATGGTTGGTTCTGTGTCAGAGTAATGGTGCCAGATGGCAAGTGTAGACAGAGAAGGCATTGGGGCAGATATATCTCATTTTTTGGCACCATCTGGTCAACCCTCCCTGAAATGTTACCAGCTCTGAGCACCGTTAATTCATTCATTTATTTGTTCAAGACAAGTTGACTAAACAGCAGTAACATGCTAAGATCTGTTCTGGGGACAGGAGATACAAAGATGAACAGATTGGTCATGGCTCATCTTGGTTGTCGACTGCATCTGGAATCACTAAAACATAAGCCCCTGTACACTCACCTCTGTGAGGGATTTTCTTGTAGATTATTTTGAATTTGAAAGACCTATCTAGGATGTGGGTGGTACCTTCTTGGTGGCATCCCAGTTAAAAGCACATGGAAAATGGAAACTCTGCTTCTTGCCTGCTTGCTCTCCCCTTCACCAGCAAACTCATCTACCCTGTTGCTGAGACCTCCCTTCCTTTTGGATTCCCACAAAGACAGAATGCTAGCCATTCTCTAGACTCCTCTAGGCCTTGAGTACCAGACTGGGGCTGTCCAGCCCTGTGGAGAGTGTAATTGCTGGATTTTTGCTTCTCTAGACAACCATTGTTAGACTATCTGGACCACATCCTGTAAGTCAATCTAATAACTAACACACACACACACACACACACACACACACACTCCTTTAGAGAACCTGTGACAAAAGTCAAATCCCTGCTGTTCTAGAGCTTGCACACTAATAATGGAAAGTGCTCCCAGGAGATTTAGGAGGAGTTTTGCCTTTATCATGAACAAAAATTTTCTCTGGGTTTGATAGCTGAATCTCGAAGATTTTCAGTGCAATCTTCAAAGATGGTTCAGTTCCAGTGGACATTTTCCCACCACCTCTCCACCCTGGGTTAGCCATGGAGAGTTGAGCACGGATTCCGAAAGGATACAGCTTATACATGTCACTAGGGTACTTTCTAAAGCTGCCGCTTATGGAGACTGGGCTCTTGTGAAGAATATGAATCTCCATTCTATTTTTCAGCTGCAAATTGATCTCCACTCCCGGTTCTACCATGACCTAATTCTAACCTGACCCATAACCTTGATTGATACACCCTTTATGATCCTCTTAATTGTTCCATACTTCCCATGATGCATACTTTGGATAGTAGGGGTCCTAGATGAGGACATAAGGGTTTAATGCCACCTTCTCCCACCTTGAGGACAGCAGACTGTAGTGCTCTGGGCTGGCTGCCCTTCAGATGGTGGGTTGGAAGAAAACTATTGTTTCTGTAGGAAAGAAGATACTGAGCTGGTTCTTCATTTCCAGTTACATCAGCAGGAGCTGGAGGACACTCCAGTTGTAATTTTGTTGTTCACGATAACATTGGACTAAATTCAATGGAGTTGGAAATAAGTGGCTATATATCCATTACAGTAGAAATGGTAGAGGAGGCAGTAGATTGATGCTCAAAGCCTGGCAGGCAGTCCACTGTTCTAGGGACCCTTGGGGGTCTGCTTTGCAGCTGTGTGTGTTTTTTCCTCTGCTCTTAAGAGACATTCTTTTGTTTCCTTTTACTTTCTTCAGGAGAGCAAGTAGGCTAGGAAGCGGGGTATGGGATAAAGTTGAAAGATCCAGTACAGTCTGAAAGGACAGGGCAAACAATCTGGAATAGGTAACTCCTCAATTTCAGGGCCTTAGGGCAAGAGGACTCTCATTTAGTCAAAGTCTGGTGGGACTGAGCCCAGCTGAGCAGTTCTTGGCTAATCTCTTACCTGAATGAGACCTTAGGATCCACTGCTTTTGTTATTTGCTCTATATGTGACTCTATTATTTGCTAGAGACACAGAATTCTCTGGAACCCTGGAGGTCTCTTATAGATTTTCTGCACTGATGTCCAAAGACAGAGTATGGAAAATGATATGAATATCTTTGGAGCCAAGCACATTGGTTTAAGTCCTTCAGTTCCACGTACCCACATACATACGAGGAAGAAAAGTGGTTTAGCTTAGTGCCCAGGAATAGAGAATGAATTTGGTAACAATCTAGCCTGTCCATGATGCAGGAGCTGCAGGCAGAGTGGATTTGGGCAGTAGCTGTGCAATGCCAGAGGGTCACATTGTGAAAAAAAGAGCAGTGATATTGATGGATTTAATCACCAGTGTATGTTCTGCCTAGGCTAAGGGATGCTTTTGTGACATTACAAGAGGCCATTCTTTCTGGAATAGGCTCCATGCACACATAGCCAGCATGGCTTGCTCAAAAAAAAAAAAGATTTAGAATTGGAAATATCATTTGGGAATGCGCTGGTGACAGTGACAGTTCTGCCCTTTCACCTTGTAAACGTGTTAGAGGTTTAGAAGGCATTGAGTGATCAGCTCCACTTGTTTTAATCATCATGGAGAAATTCCTCCTTATGGGGTCTACCCCATGCCAGTGGGAATCCCTACCCTGATTATCTTGGTCTGCTGGTTCCATGCTTCAAAGTGTTTTTCATTACATCATGGATTCTTCATAACTCCTAATAAATGTGACATACAGGGTGGCTCTGATCTGTCTCCCCATTGTGAGATGGGGTTGGGAGAGCGGAGGAGCATATACGTCACCTCCTCACGATAAATTCTGTGGTGAGGGGAAGTTCAGGGCTGAGCTTCGCTAGCCTGACAAGTTCTCTGCCTCCTAAAAGGAGCAGCAGATGCTAATGGAGGAGCTTTCCCCACACATATGAAAATGGCTAATCCACTTAGGGGAAGTGACTGGGGAGACCAGGCAGGCCAGGCCAACTCCATTCCTAATTATGAAGGAGGAGACAGCTTCAGCTGGGATGTAAACACGCCAGTTTAGGAATGAGATGGCCTGAAACCATTTTCCATTTCCTTTCTCCCTGAGCCAAGATTCAGTCTCTGCAGAAGCCAGCGGAGGAAGGAGGACTTCCCTTAGTAATTATTCCTTGGAGAAAAGGAAGGACAAACGGAGAAAAAAAAATAATCCGAACTCCTCAGGAAAAAGAAAAGGGAAAGATACTGGCTGATGCTCCTTCAGTGTTCTCCACGTGAGCTCTCCCTGGCTCCTTCTCTGTGGATTAGTCTAGTAATTGCTTTGATGTAAAATGGTGATAAATCCTGCCCTACAGTGGGATTGGGCGTTTGCAAATTCCACTTACACCTCACCCTCTTGGGTTCTCACAATTTTTACTTACCTGTAGAGTAATGCCTTGGCCTTTAATTGCTGACTTGTGATTTGTCCTATCCAGAGACAGAGGACTTCTGGTTTTTTCAGTGATTGTGACACATTTACCTTTTTTTTTTTAAATTTTTTGAGACAGGGTTTTTCTGTAGCTTTGGAGCCTTTCCTGGAACTAGCTCTTTTAGACAAGGCTGACCTCTATCTCACAAGGATTCACCTGCCTCTGCCTCCGGAGTGCTGGGATTAAAGGCATGTGCCACCACTGCCCAGCCCAACACATTTATCTTTTAATGCTCTTGGAGGTGCTTTATAAACAGCAGCTGAACCCATTGATAAAAGCGTAAGCCTACAAGGGAATGAATGCCTGAAGGTGGGAAGGGCTAAGTACCTCTAGGTGTCCCAGAGAGCAACTGTATATCTCTGTCCCAGGGGGTCATCTTCTGCAAGAGATGCTTAAGGAGGACTTGTGCAATCAGGAGCCCGATTTCTCTGTGGCAGGGAGGACACTATTTTCCTAGTAGGAGCTTTGGAGAGGTACTGACAGGGAGTTAGAGTAGAGGATGTTTTATGTCCCTGATTCTAACTGGGAATGACCTGTTCATAGGGTGGAACTTAGTTCTATATGTCACGTACCTGAAAAGTTTCTGCACCCCAATAAAACTCTCCGCAGATGCAATAATCCAAATGAGACAAAATCAAACCAAATTATAAAGCCCCGGTCTAATGGATACCAACATTCCTGAGTGGCTTTCTAGTGCCTCCCCAGAGGAGATGGGGATGCTGTTTAAATACCCTGTGGGAGTGGTCTTGAGCATCTCTGAGGAGGGGTCATCCTTTGACAGGCTTTCTTGGGGATGGAGTCGGGAATGAAGCAACTCCCAGGGAGGAGGCTTGGGATGGAACATCTACCAAAACTTTCCAGACTCTTTGGGTCTATGGATGCCAGGGGCTGGGGTGAAGCCTTAACCCAAACATTCCAGACTCTTTGAGTATATGTATGCCAGGGGTTGGGGTGAAGCCTTAACCCGAACATTCTAGACTTTTTGGGTATATTGATGCCAGGGGCTGGAGTGAGGCCTTAACCCAAACATTCCAGACTCTTTGGGTATAAGGATGCCAGGGGCTGGGGTGAGGCCTTAACCCAAACATTCCAGACTCTTTGGGTATAAGGATGCCAGGGGCTGGGGTGAGGCCTTAACCCAAACATTCCAGACTCTTTGGGTATATGGATGCCAAGGGTTGGGGTGACGCTTCCACCCAAACAGTACTATCTCTGGGAAGCCAACTCTGGGGGAAAGCTCCCACCTCTATGTAGTTGGTCTGTTTGTATATAGTGATGCCACATAGCTCTGGAAGAAACCATGGAGCTCTGTTAACAGGCTCACTCAGGCCTCATGAGGGGTGCTAGACACATCCCATAGGCTGGATTCTATGCACAAACTGCATGTCCGCTTCAAAGACATGGCAGCTTATCTAAGCAGTTGTGGCGGGGAAAGATTTGTCTGCATGCCTGTGAAGAATGGGTTATTGGTCACCAGATTTCACTGGGCTCGAGGCAGAAAGAGTAAATGCCCCACTTCTTACCACTGTTTCGGCTCGTAAGGTGCTAACAGGGTGAAGAAAGGAGGGCTGAGATGTGCTCCTGTGGTTGTGCTCTTGTGCTTTTGCATGAGAAATGGCACATTTGAGATGGCCATTGTATCTTCACCCTAACCAGAACGAGACACCTGGAGTGAAACTATATTGACCAATCAGTAGATATTAATGTGGGAAATAAACGCTTCTCGCTACATACCACTGAGATTTTTTTTTCTTTTTCTGTAGCTTGTTATATACTGAGAGCTGACTGATACAAGGTGAAACAGGCCATTCTGATTTCAGGCTTGTTGATATCAGCAGTTGGGGAAATTATTCTCTGCAAAGCAACCCATGTTAACACTTAGTATATATGTAGCCTGTGACCTAGAAGTGCAGGCTTGTTTCCCAACACACACACACATCAAATGTTCGTAGCACTTCATTTGTGAAAAAGCTGAAAATAGTTTGTGTGATCTTTACCATGCTGAAGGAGGTTGATAATGACTTGAGAGTGAGAAAACAGAGACTGGGATTTGTTAGGGATGACAAAGAGGGAAAGAGCAGCAGCTGGAGGCATAGGGGGGTTGACAGTGGACCTCTTACAGCTTGACAACAGTTGAGTGTAGCAGGTTTTCTTGGATCACCAGACCCCCAAATCATGACACAGAGACATTGTTAATTATGAATCCTCAGCCTTAGCTCCGGCTTGTTTCTGGCTAGCCTTTTAAAAAGAACTTAAACTAACCATTTCTATTCATCTACGTGCTGCCTCGAGGCCCATTTACCCCATCTATACACTGTCCATCCTGCTTTCCTACTTCCTCCATGGCTGACTGGCTGGGTCCTAGGTGGTTGGCTCCTCTCTTCTCTTTGCCCACTAGCCATGACTATGCCTTCTCTGCCTAGCTACTGGCTGTTGGACTTTTTATTAGACCAATAAGGTACCTTAGGCAGGCAAGGTAAAACAGCAACACACCTTTCATAGTTACACAAATGCAGCATAAATAAATGTAGCACACTTTTACATACTTGAACAATTATTCTACAACACAAACAAATGTAACACATCTTTACATAGTTAAACAGATGTTCTACTCCACAATATTTCTCTCCTTTTATCTAAATAAAAGGAAAGGTTTTAACTTCAGTGTAGTAAAACTATATATAATAAGAACAATTATCAAGTAAAAATTACATTTACAATATTGAGTCCATTTGCATTTGACAAATTCAGAGAAACTATTTCATCACTTATTCTATCTTGGTGAGTTCAAAGTTTTGTATCTAATTTACAATTTATCATAGCTAAGGAAAACTGTAACTATAACTATCTAGTCTTTAATTCTACCAATGACCCTAGAAGGATATAACATTACCTGAGTAAACAGGAAGTGCAGTGTAAGGTACTTCCAAAACTATAGAAGTGACAGAGAAGGTTGACTTCTTGGACAGTCATCCAAGTTTCCTTTGCAACATTGGGGCATCCATCTTCAACCTACAGGCTTAGAATATCTGGCAGACTTTTCTATGAAGCAGGAATTTTAAAGGACTGTCCCACTGTGTCTTGGCAAAGTTCAGCAGTCTCCTTCCTTTGTGTTCTGCATATCCAGTTTGGATGGTATATTGTCAGCAGTCAAGGCAAGAATAGTTTCTGGCCAAAATGGCTAGCTTTTCCACATAGAAATCAAACTCCATATGGATGTTAATTGCTGCCCATCATCCTTTTATGAAGTAGATTGGTGCTGCCAGGAGCAGATGTGTCTTGCTGTCATGAAAAGCCTTATGTTATTAAACATCTTAAATGCTACATTTAGTAGGTTTCTGAAGCATTTGAAGATCATCTATCTATCTAAAATATATCTGTTTAACCTTAAAAAATGCCTAATATGATAAGTTTAATTATTATTGATGACTAACTACTAACCTGCATTTCTTAATTATACATTACATTTTTAAATGAGCTGCATAAGCCCAATATCCCAAACCAGAGTAAAAACATATATACAATATAACAAAATTAATTTAAAATTTGTACCAATATATCAAAATCCATACCATTGTAAAGTATTTGAGGTTAATATCATCTTTTTATCCTATATTTCTATATCCCTCCTATATGATGGCAAGCATCCATAACCCAATGAATGACCAAAAACTAACCATTCCACCTTTTGGAAATGTGGGTATTGTGTTCTCTAGACTGCTTCCTATTGTCTGGGGATGATGACATCTCCAGGAGACCCTGGGAAAATTGAGACAATGGTCAAGCCCTGGGAAAACTAATTATAACATTTGTCAGTCTCAGAGCCGTTCCCATGCAGAGGGATCAGCATATACGTCACCTGTCTTGTAGTTTTTCCTGGTTTATCTCTTTATGTCTATAGCCGAGATTTTCAGGAGGTCTCCCTTGATCAAACCTGATCTTTATTAACTTGAAGGCATTTACAGCCTTTTGTTTCCTGTGGAAAGAAAAGGATAACCTCTCTCCCAATGCAATACATTTTCTGAATTCCATTTTAAAGTTAAGACATCCTTAAAGTATCTAGACTGGCTTAATTCAGCAGTCCTTTTCACAATCCAGTGTCTCTCAGCAGTTGTTGTTCACTCATCAGCATTAAAAAATTTCAAAATCCATACAACACCATGCAGGATCCATGTGTATTTCTCATCTTTATGTGACTTTTTGCCTTTATATTATTTTACTCTCTCTTTAAAGATTTTATTCTTTTAAAACTATTTTCCTATGACTATTTATACCCATTTTCTTTTCTTTCTTAAGCACTTACACATTTTTAAAACATACTATAACCTGTTTAGAGGTTTTGCAGTCTGAACCTGCTTTACTGTGTACCTATAGCACATTATATTACTATACCTATAGTACCTATTCTCTAACTGCGTGAGTTAAACCTTAAACTCGTTGCGTGGCTTTCTGCTGGCAGCTGGTTCTGCCCCACTTGGGTTGTGGGAGCCAAGCTTTATGCCCTGTGGATTTGGCTGAGAGCTGTGATTAACTGCATTTAAATCACCCCAGCTCTAGGAAGTTGTTGTCCACAATGTGGCAGGCATTTTAACTTAGCTTATTGTTTCTCCTTTGCATGAGTTGGCTGGCCATATGGGAAAGCTGCGCTTCAGTATGCTAGGAGCACAAGGCTACTTCTTAGTAAAGACGTCATGTCCTTTTTTTTTCTTTTCTTTTATTCCTTTCTTTTTCCCTCAGCTCTTTCAGGCCCTATGTAGAAATATGTGTTCTGCATTGGGCACTAAGTGTAGCAATCTTTCTTGGACCACTAGCTCCCAAATTATGACACAAAGGCTTATTTATTATTGATTATGGATACTCAATCTTAACTTAGGGCTTGTCTCTAGCTAGCTTTTTGTTGTTGTTGTTTTGTTTTGTTTTGAGATAGGGTTTCTCTGTGGCTTTGGAGCCTCTCCTGGAACTAGCTCTTGTAGACCAGGCTGGCCTCGAACTCACAGAGATCCACCTGCCTCTGTCTCCCTAGTGCTGGGACTAAAGGCGTGCGCCACCACTGCCTGGCTCTAGCTAGCTTTTTTAAAAACTTAAATTAACCCATTTATATTAGTCTATGTGCTACCCAGAGGCTCATTTACCTCATCTATATATTGTCCATCCTGCTTTTCTGTTTCCTCTGTGTCTGGCTGGCTGGCTAATTTCCTTTTTTTCTCTGCCTGTCAATCCTGCCTATCCCTCTTCTGCCTAGTTATTGACCATTCAGCTATTATTAGACCAATAAGGTGCCTTAGGCAGGCAAACAACATCTTTATATAGTTAAACAAACAAATGCAGCATAAACAAATGCAACAATCTTACATAGTTGAACATATATTCTATTTCATAACAGTTGAGTGTTATAAGCCCAAGTAAGAGAGCGGCAGGAGATTGAATCTGGAAGTTCAGGAGCAGCATGCCAGCAAATGGAGTCAGTTTCTCAATAAGTAGCAGAAACAGGAATTCAAAGTTGTGAGAATTTTCTCCCTGGGAAAGGGCGAGGGGACTAAGCAATGTCTATCCCTTCTCATATGGTTCCAGTGATAAACCAAAATTCCATTCCACCAAAGTCTAATTTGGGGCATTGATGAGTTTATTAGCCTTACTTACAGATCATGGGTTATGGATTACTGACAGACGTGTGGGTGATCCTAAAACAGCCACACTAGGTCTGGACCCAGTGTAGATGGTGGATTTCCCCATGACTGTGCAGAAGCCCTTATCCCAGGCTTCTCCAGCCTTTATGCTCTAGCTCATCCGCAAGACCCTCCAGACCTGCATACAACTGGCTGGGAGGAGAGTGGTTAGACAGTCAGCTGAGGGTCTAAGGCCTCTTCCTGCCTCCTCCTCCTCTGAGGAATGTGACCAGTCAGCAAGTCCATTGTGATAATCTTTCTTCTGTGAGCAGACACAGCTGTTTTTTATGAAGATGGCGGTCGTTCTGCTGGGAGGATAGCACAGAACACCAAAAGTCAGATGTAAAGGAACAGAAAGGAAGATGGTGTTTGTGGATTCTAGGTGGAGGAAATCTGAAGCACACTGCCTGAAGGAGGTGGTGGGGTGGGAAGATTTGAAAATATTGTTGAAAGTTTGCAATAACTCTTGAAAGAGCTGGGGAAGATTGCCCAAGGACAAATATGACTGCTCAGTCATCTGAGAAGAGAAACCTGGGACGCTGCATTGCGTTCTAAGATCTAGAAGCTTTCATATGCGGTTCAAGAGATGTAAAGACTAGCCCCAGAAAGCTGGGGCTTTCTGGTGTGGGGAAGATCAAGGAGCTGGGAAATCTGTGGGAAAGATGTACAGCTGGGTCTCTGTGCCTACCCTTTCTGTGCAATAGTAGAGGAAAAGGAGAATATGTGCTAAACAGTCAGTATTCTGTGAACCTAACAAACTCCACCTGCTGTCGTGAGATTAGGTAACCAATTATCTACACCTTAATAGCTTCAGCCCGAGAGTTACAGGGCTCAGCAGAGACAGACTGAGACAAATTTTACTGAGTTCTGCTCTTTGTGCTCCTGTCTGCTTAGGTTTAATCTCTTTCTTCTTACGTTGGGAAAAGCAAATGCCTATAAACCTACCTTAAGAAATGATTGACACAGTTGTCCAGTAAACATCAAAATTCCGTTTCCTGAAGCAAGAACATCCTGAGGGCTCCCAGCAGTGCCCATGCTGGCAAACATGCTCAGACTGTAGTAGACACTTCCTGTAGGTGGTCACGGGACCCAGAGAGCATCCTCGGGTGGTCAAAGAGTTCAACACTTGCTCAGACTAGAAAAGCTGTAAGAAACTACAAGAAGGGGCTGGGCTCTTCATAGCTTCAGCTCAGTCCATTGCCTGCTAATGATGCATGAATAAAGCCGACTCCTCCAACTCTCAACTTTGTGTTTCTCAAAAGCCAGATTCCCACAACACTGTAAGGATATGGATACTGCAGGAACTTATGGGTTGCTTATAGCTCAGATTCAGATAAGGGTAATAAATGAATGTGATCCAACATAAAACCATGAACTTACCCAAGACACATGAATTTTTGTGTGTGATTATTTTGTAACTCAATCACATGGTTCTTGAATGTAAACTTGTCAGATGACAAAACCGTGTTGCAGAAGGTTGGACCCATTTTGGAGTGTTCAAGATACCATCTAAGGAAAGTAGGTAAGGCCATGAAAGTCACCCCTGCTTTGCCGCAGCAGAATGGCTCAGCTATTATCTTTGTGGTAAAATGGATTTATCCTCCCCAACACCAGTTTATTGAAAAAAATAATTCTCACACAATTAAGTTACCAATTTAAATTGAGCAATTTTATTAGTTTCAATTTATCAAGCACAATTTTTTATGTATATACCCATGAAGTCATTACCATACTTAGGATAACCAACATATACATTACTCTCCAAATCTCCCTCCAATTCTCCTTTGTAATCATTCATACATCTGTTTTTTATTACTATGAACAAATTTGTATTTTTAAAAGAAATTTTATACAACTGAGATTGTGTAGTATGTATTCCTTTAATTTATAGCTCTATTCAGCATCAGTGTTTTTTCATGCATTGATAATTAGTCTTTTGTTGTGGAGTGTATTGTGTGTGTGTGTGCAGACTACAATACATATACATGTGTCAATTCTTTTGTCATTACAAAGAATTTATACAGAAGTATGAACATACGCTCTCATGTGTATCTTTTCACTGGGTAAATATCTAGGACCAGAATGATTGGGTCATAAGTGGTGCTTGCTTAACATCTGAAGATTTTGGCTTCCAAATGGTTTTTATCATTTAAAATCTCAACTTAAGACCTGCTCAACAGAAGGAATTTATGCCTGGTACTGTAACCCTACCCAAGTATCTATGGCTGGTGAGGTCATGGGTCCTGAGCCAAGCCTAGTACTCCACTTCCCTAGACCAGTATAATTTCTTACTGCATTTAAAATACTTACCCATATATCCACAGATAAGGGCAGTTCTCATTCTGCATTAAAAAAAAAACCCAGACAGAGATCATTACAGAAAATCACAACTGGTCAAAATACAGCGGGGAACTGACTGTGTGGTGTTCAGCCCCAGCTGATATCTACAACAGAATTCTATACCTCAGACTCAAGCAACATCAAGGAAGAGGGGGCAAAGAGACGGTAAGAGCCACTATCTGCATCAAGATTATGTCTTCTATGTATGATGGGGATGCTGCACCTGTGGAATCTCACAATGTGGCCCCCTAAACAAGATCTGCCCAATGATAACACTGGTTAACGTACCAACGTGAATGGGGGAAATATCTCACGACCCCCTCAGTAGATTAAGAGCTATAGGCAATTCATGTCTGCAGAGAGAGGGACACTCAGTCTTCTACAGGGAAGAACTTCCTGATAGGTTATTGGTCCTAAACACATACTCACACAAGCAACACTGAATAGACTGGGCAGAATATGTGTCTATGTGTAAATAATAATTAAAGAAGTGGCCAAGAATTTGAGAGGGAATGGAAGGGGAAGGGAGGAGTGAAAGGGGACTAGGAAGGCGGAAAGGATGCAAATACAGCACTCAAGTATGAGATTGGGAAGAGTGCTCGAGAGATGCAGCTGCTTCCCATCTCCGCTGTCAGTCATCTTTAAGTAGGGCTTCAGAATAGATTTGTATCCCGCCGTGCTTTGAACCTGTATTTTCTCATGAGGAGCTGCTTTTAGAGAGCTTATTTGCCATTCATGTTCCAATTCAGATCTTTCCTTTAAAAAATGGTGTTTTTATCTCAGAAAGTAAGTTTTATTTATTTGTTTGTTTGTTTGTTTTTTCAAGACATGTTTTTTTTTTCTATGCCGCAGCCCTGGCTGTCCTGGAATTGTCTCTGTAGATCAGGCTGGCCTTGAATTCACAGAGATCTGCCTGCCTCTTCCTCCCAAGTGCTAGGAGTAAAGGTGTGTGCCACCATACCCAGTGAATTATTTATTCTTATCAGAACTTGTTCTTATTTTAACAGACAATGGGATTTACAAATAATTCTCCAAGTCCATGCTTATGCATTAGGTATCATATAAGTATATTTTTATATCATTTTACTCTAGCCTGTGCTTTAAAAAATTGGTGTGTGTGTACGCACGTGTGTGTGTATGTGTAGGTGTGTATATGTGGGACTGGATGCCACAGCATGTGTGTGTATGTGTAGGTGTGTATGTGTGGGATTGGGTGCCACAGCACATGTGTGAATGTGTGTATGTGTAGGTGTGTATGTGTGGGACTGGATGCCACAGCATGTGTGTGAATGTGTGCGTATGTACAGATATGTATATGTGGGATTGGGTGCCACAGCATGTGTGCAGTGGTGTGGATGACAGGACAATCTCAAGTTTCAGTCTCCACCTCCCATTTTTTTTTTGAGGCAGGATATTTTGTTACTTCCCTCCTGCAGTGCGCGTGTGCACGCACGCACACACACACACACACACACATTACTGTGCCTACCTGGCTTTTTTGTGGGTTCTGGGACTCAACATCTGGTCCTTATACATGCACGTTTTACTTACCAGGCCATTTCCCAACCCTCTAATCCCCCACCCCCACCCCTGGTAGCAAGTCAGTAGTTAGTATATTATCATCCTTCTCTTCCTTCTGTGCTGCAAATCCCTTTCCCACTGACGCAGGTTGCTTTAAAAAAATTTCCCCTTATTCTTTTTTATCCCCAGGTTGATTATGGTCTTCACTGGATTAGTTTATTGTCTTTTTCTAGTCTTTTCCTACCAGACTCAGGCATTCTGATCACTCACTATGCTATTGGAAATTGTTTAAACTTCATTGGTGTTGTGTTCTCTTCTCCTCTTCCTTCTCTTCTCCCTCTTTTCTCTTTTTTTCTTTCTTTCCACTCTGAATTACCTTGTTTTTGTTTCATTTTGGACAGTGCCCATTGCTATGTATTTCTGTTACCATCTCTCTTCCCATCATACCCAGTCTGTGATTATTCCTCTCTAGCTGGTGTTATAAAGAAAAAAACTTGGATATTTTAGCTTTCCTTTCTGTAAATATATTTAAGTCTGACTAAGACTTTCAAATATTTCTCATGTGTCTATTTAGCTTTTGAATGTATGGGACCCAGTGATAATAACCGTTTCGATCTTCGTACGCTCAACATCTGGATCAACTTTGAAGCATTGGTTTTCTCTCTTGTTAATGGTTATATTTTTCTACTTCTTGGAATGCATAAAGCATTATATTTGGCTATCAGACATTATATATTTCACTTTTTAAAATGCAAGAAGTTTTTTTTTTTACAATAATAGGTAGTTTAAACTTTATCCTGAGATTCAGTAAAGTTATGTGGAAATAGTTTGATCATTTTGGTCTTGTTTTGTTATATTTTTGTCACCTCTGCTTTGTTAGGTAGGACCAGGGGAATGCTTGTCTAAGGCTAATTTTGCCAGATTATTGACCCAAGGTCGCTTCAAGAATTCTATTTAGTGTCCAGTCTGGTGGACAGGATAGGTACTGTTCAGGGTGTGGGTGAGGGTCAGATGTGTGAATTTAATCATTATTATTATTTGTTTATCTTTGCTTTGGAAGCTTTCTCACATCTTCAAGATGAGCACTCTGCACAGAGTTCTCCTTTCTGTGCCTCCTCAATTTTGAAACCGTCAGCAGAGTTGTTAAGGTCAGAGCTTATGCCCTGACAGCAGTAACAATCTAAACTCAACTCTCCATCCTCCTTAGGGTCCTGTGCTACTTGGTTCTGGGAACCTGACTGGGGAAGCAAGGAAATGAAGAAAGGACAGACACAGAAAAGCTGGGGTCGAATGGGCTGTGTGTGTTCTGATTGAGCTGTATGTACTACCTGTTATGGTTTTCGTTTCTTTAAGAGACAAGCCACGCCTACTTCCGGCGGGGCCCTGCCCTCCTCTCGCTGTCTTGATTCTCACTGTCCTCTTGGTGCGCGTGCTGCTTCTATCTCCCGCTTCCCTTCTCTGTCTCTCCCCTTTTATTCTCTTTCTTCCCACGCCCCCAAGTAATAAATATCCAATTCTATTCTGTACGATGTGTCTGCCCATGTGCCTTCTACCCCCCGCCTGCTCACACCCGCCCGACTCGCTGGGACCAGCCGCTCGCTGCTGGGAAACTGCACCTTACGTGGACTCCTTGTCGCTGGGACCAGCCCAGCGCCGCATGGCTGGGCTCTG
>LOEQ01004354.1:35591-49271 GCA_001685075.1 Bramus lutescens | reverse complement strand
GAGAGAGAGAGAGAGAGAGAGAGAGAGAGAGAGAGATCGGGCAAGTATATATAGATACTGTGCACCCTGAACTTCTAGGAAGGGTCCAAGAAACAGGTGACAATGCCCTGCTCTGTGGAGAGAAATGACTCAGGGGCAGGGCTGCTAAACACAACCACTTGAATTATTTTCCTTGTCTGAGTTTTTCCCTCTTGAGCTTTCATTTTGCATATACATTATGATTTATTCAAACATAAACTGGATAGCAGAGTTGAATACACATTGGGAGCAATAAAAGACTTACATGAATCACAGAAAAAAATGTTAATAGAGAAGCAAAGATAGAGCTGTTTCCTTGATGCTGTGCAGCAAGTTACAGTGGAGAGCAAGGACTCCTGAAGAGAGAGGACACTTTATCACAAGGAAGGGACAGAAGCAAGAAGAAGGAGAGCACAGTGCTTCAGTGACCACTGTGCACAACTCAGCACCTTGATGAAGCTTTCATAGTTGAGTACAAGAAAAGAAGTTGGCCTCTGATCCTGGTACTTGGAAGGCTGAGACAGGAGGATCTCAATTTCAAGGCCAGTCTGGGGTACACAGTGAGATCTTGTCTGAAAGAGAAAAAGGGTTGGTGTTGGCTTGGCTCACTCCCTGATTAGGAAAGCAGGGTCAATGCTGCCGCAGCATCTTTAAGCAGACCAGCACGTCCACTGGTTTGGGAGAATGTAAAGGCAGACTCTAAATCAGAGTCTCCAAAGCAGAGCTCCTGATCAATTCTGGAAGTGCTGCACATTGCAGACTCCGACTTCCTTTGGGGATCTAGAAAGCCTATTAGTTTAGTTGGTTTTTTTTTAAAGTTTGTCTTCATGTGCTAGCTAGTTTATGTCAACTTGGCACAAATTAAAGTCCTCTGAGAGGAAGGAACCTCAGTAAAGAAAACGACTCCATAAGATCCAGTTGTAGGCCAATTTGTAGAGCATTTTCTAATTAGTGGTTGATGGGAAAGGGTTCAGTCCATTGTGGGTGGGGGCACCCCTGGGCTGGTGGTCCTGGGTTCTAAAGAAATCAGGCTGAGCAAGCCATGAGGAGCAAGCCAGTAAGCAGCACTCCTCCATGGCCTCTGCTTCCAGGTTCCTTTCCTCACTGTTTTTGATGATGAACTGGTTTATGGAACTGTGAGTGAACTAAATCCTTTCCTCTTTAACTTGCTTTGGCCATGGTGTTTCATCACAGCAATAGTGGCCCCAACTAAGACACTTCATTACTTATGTTTTTAGTAACAGAGGTTGTCTGTATTCATTTTCATAGGCAGGCTCTCCAGCTACTGGAGAATTAGTAGCAGCGCTCAACACCTATGACCCAATACTAGGTTGTTCAAATGCAAAGGTGACAGTCTTGACATGCAGAATCTTAGAGAATGTATTAGCTGCTTTAGGAATGTTGCCAGTATGAACATAGCCATAAATTAGGATGTGGGATTTATCTAGAGAGGGAATGAGCCAAGGCAGAACACCACACTAGAACTCAACAACTCCAGGTAGACCCTTTAATAGTGATCTGATCTCCAGTTGCTCAACTTTTGGTGTCTTGATTCCATCATTTGAAAAATGGTAATAATTTCTACTTAGCCTCTTAGTAAACAAAATGAATCTCAGTGGGCCAATAAAAATATGCGCATTACCCTAATTTACATTCTCTAAGAAGTAGACCTTGAGACAAAGGTTTAAATACAAGTGGTTTATTTTCATGTTCCTGCATAGCTTAAGAACAGGAAGACAAGGAGCAGAGGCATTTTCCTTATGAGGACTGCAGTTAAGTCCCCTGAGGAACTTTGGGATTTGGTGGAGAGTACACATCTGTTTCCTTCTTATAGGGCGAGGGTGATGGGGGAGCCACACACCACTGCTGTCAGTCAATAAGGATGCTCTGCTGCGGTGGGTGTTCCTTTCCTGTCCTTGCTAGTCTGACTCCTACTCATGCATTAAAGGCTCCAGCAGCCTGGTTGGGAGATCCCAGGGAAAGGGGGTGTTGGCAGTATGATAGGGTGGTTCTGTGGGTATGTTGAAGTAGATGCAATTCCTGTACACTCACCCTTCCAGGCTTAGTACAATCACCTTAATAAACACCTTCAAAATTAATGTTGGGATAGAGATGCTTCAGTGTTTACCACAATCTCTTTTCTAGACACTATCTCAAGATCTTCCTGTCTACAAGGACAGCTCCAGCGCACCCTCCTCTCTGGGTACAGTATGGCTGAGTTGCTGTCCTCAACCCTTCCCTTCTTGCTCCCCTTCTCCACCTGCCACTTGTTCCAGTAACAGACTAGGAACACACAGATGTTGGGGAAGGGATTAAATTCAGGACGAGGCTTGGGTTACCTCTCTTAGACGTCTCCATAAGTATCGTTTCAGAGCCGGATTCATCCTGCAACTTGAAACCAACCTTCTTGGGACAGTATGGTTTTACAAGCAGGCATGTTCTGCCAGAATCTTTCTCCCCCTCATGTCAGCTCCTCTAATAATGGCTCCACCTTGTGTATGCTTCCCCATGTGGTTAGCCCCTTCTTGTGGATGCTGCCCCAGGTGATTGGCTCCTTCTTGTGGATACTTCCCCATTGTTAGCTCCACCTTGTGGATGCTGCCCCATGTGGTTGGCCCTATCTTGTGGATGCTGCCCCATGTGGTTGGTCCCATCTTGTGGATACTGCCCGAAGTGATGGGGGCAGGGCTCCTGTAACATTTGCTGAGACATAGTTTCCCTCTGACTTACATGGGGCTTCCCAAGGTTGCTTCTTAGCTGGACAGATGGACTTCCCATCAGAAGACAGCCCCTGGCCTAAACTAGCAGTGAATGAGAATCAAGTGGGAGAGATGGACCATCCTGTAAGAATTTCTGTTTTGCATTCCTGCTCCTAAGTCTGGTGTCTTGAGGTGGCACTTGCTCCTGGGAAACAGCGAGGGCCTTGACTTTTTCCATTGTTACTGTTTTCTGGTTCACAGGAGGTGAAAGCCCTTGGAAAAGTCAAAACAGTGCCTGAAACAACCCATTGCATGTTCTCAAAAAACGCCAGCGATTTGCCTTTGGCTTTATTTTTTGATAATATAAAACAGTGCTTTCTGCATTTTTCCCATTCAATTGAGTGACTTTTTGATGGATTTGACTGGTTGTTTTGGCATTGCGTAGGCACAAACTCGAGCTGGGGCTCCACAGAGGCGGCAAAATCAGACATGAATAATAATCACAGTAAGCCTTCATAGCGTTAAAATTCCAAAGGACTTTTTCTACATTTATCTTGCTTCATCCTAGCATGCCCCATGGCAGTGAAGGCACTGTGGTTCTATTTGTTCTAACCGATGGCGGAGAGGCCCAGGGATGGGCATTGACTTACTACTGATCACAATCAAGCCTGTAAGTCTCATCCAGAAACACACACACACCACAAAACACACAAATGCGCAAGAGCACACACAGAGCAATACACAAACACAAATATAAAAAACCCACAGAAACACAAACACACACAAACACACAAGTTGTTCTGGGTAGTTTTATGTCAACTTGACACAAGCTAAAGCCATCTGAGGGGAGGGAACCTCAATTAAGAAAATAACTCTGTAAGATTCAGCTGTAGGACAATTTGTACAGCATTTTTTAAATTAGTGATCTATGGGAGAGGGCCTGCCTATTGTGGGTGGTGCCCTCCCTCGGTAAGTGGTCCTGGGTTCTATAAGAATGCAGGCTGAGCAAGCCATAGGAAGCAAATCAGTTAGCAGCACCCCTCCATGGCCTCTGTATCTGTTCCTGCCTCCTGGTTCCTGTCCTATTTGAGTGCCTGTCCTGACTTCCTTTGAGGATGTACAGAGATAAGGAAGCATAACCCAAACAAACCCTTTCCTCCCCAACTTGCATTTTGGTCATGGTGTTATCACAGCACTAGAAACCCTAAGTAAGACACACACACACACACACACACACACACACACACACNGACCCCATTAATGACCGCCACAGTGACCATTTTAATGGTCAGTCAAAGTGGAAACTACAAGTACCCACCAGAGTGATCATTATGGCAGACCACAGCAATGACCACCACAGGGACCACTATGACTGACCACCACAGTGACCACTATGACTGACCATCATAGCAACCACTATGACTGACCACAACACTGACCATTATGACTGACCATGACACTACAAATGACCACCAGAGTGAACACTACAAGTAACCTTCAAAGAGACCATGACGGTGACCACTATAGCTAACCATAGTGAACACTACAACGGACCATCATAGTTACCACTATGACTGATCACACAGTAGACACTAAAGCTAACCACAGTGATCATTGGCTGACCACCACAGTAACCACAAATGACCATTAGGTAAATATGACAGAGATTACTATGGGTTACAACATCAATGGCCACCACAGTAACCACACAGAGGACACTAAGAAGTGATTACAATGACTGGTCACAGTGGACACCATAGCTGACCACCAAGTGGTCACTAGAATGACCACTATGACTGACCATATAAATTACTACCATAGTGACCACTATTACTGATATCACAGTAAACACAACTGACCACAAGAGTGACCTCTATGACTGACCTTCACAGTGGAAACCACAGCTAAAATTTGCTGTGGGCTGGTCTTTCCGTAGGCTGTGAATATGTGCTGCTCTCATTGTAAGATAACTAGAGCTGCTTTGGCCTATGGTAAGGCAAGACGGAGCTAGGCAAAACATCCAAGCAGAGATACAGGAGAAGAAAGACAGAGTCTGGGAGCTGCAAGTCAGACGTTGAGGAAGCAAGACATAGAAAATGAGGCAATAAGCCATGAACCACGTGGCAAAACATAGGTAAGAAACATGGATTAATTTAAAAGTAAGAGCTAGCTAATAAGCCTGAGTCATCAGCCAAACATTTATAATTAACTGGTGGACCATGACAATTTCTGTCATATTGTTCATTGTGGTAATCATTGATGTGCTCATGATCATCCATAGTGTTACTATGACCACTAGTGACCACATAGTGCTTATTATGGTAGCCAGTTAGAGTGTTCACTGTGGTGGTCAATTGTGCCCCCTTAGATGGTTGGATATAACGGTCACTATAGTGGTATCCTTCATAGTCAGTCATATTTGCTGTTATGACTAGTCATTGTGGTCACTGTGGAGGTCAGTTGTAGAACCCACTGAGATGATCAGTTATAGTGGTTACTGTGGTGATAATTGGTGTGTTCAGCTGTAGTGGTCACCGTCTTGGTCATTTGAGTGGTCAAATGTGGTGTTCACTGTGATGGCCAGTCATAGTGGTCACTGTGATGGTCAGCCATTGTATTCACTGTTGTGGTCACTGTGGTGCTAATTGCAGTGTCCACTATGATTGTTAGTCATGGAGGTCTCTGTGGAAGTCAGTTATAGTGTCCTCTGTGATGATCAGTTTTAGTGTATACTGTGACGGTCAGTCCTAGTGGTCACTTGAATGGTCACTCTGGTGATCAGTTAGTCTTCACTGTGGTGGTCAGTCATTGTGGCCACACATACCCAAATACATACCTAGACACACATACAAACACACACAGACATATACATACACGCAAACATTCATACACAATTATACACACAGAAACACACACAGAAACACATGTAGACATACACAAACACACACAGACACTCACCCACACAAACACACAGACACAAATAAACACACACGTGTGTATATATATATATTATATAAACACGTAAATACACACAGAAAACCCCTCACAAAGACACACATAAGCACATATGCACATAGAAAACACCACACAAACAAATACACACACAGAAACAAATACGCACACACACACATGCAGGCCACACACACACACACACACACACACACATGCACATGTGCCTGCTTGTGTGTATCTCTCTCTCTCTCTCTCTCTCTCTCTCTCTCTCTCTCTCTCTCTAAGAGGGAGAATTAGCGAGTACCTGGTGGGGCCTCCATGACTGAAGACGAGGGAAGAGATTTCAAGTTTTGTTGGGTAAATGAAGGACCCAGGCTGCAGTGGTTTAGAGATGCAGGTTCTCTGAAGGGAGGGTGCCCAAGTCAGTGTGTGAAGGCCACTGGGAGATCCCAGTCCATGGTGGGTCATGACACACTTAGGGACCTCCCACTCGGTCTTAATTTGCTGTCTGCTGCTGTAATGAATCACCTTGACCAAAAGCAACTTGAGTTTATTTATTTGGGGTACACATTCCCATTTAGTCCGCTATGAGGGGAAGTTAGCACATAAACTAAAGGCAGGATTCTGCTGGCAGAAATTGAAGCAGAGATCATGGAGGGGTACTTCTTACTGGCTTGCTCTCCATGGCTCGCTCAGCCTTTCTTATACAACCCAGGACCACCTGTCTAAGGGTGGCACCACCCACTGAGTGGGGGCCCTCCTGCTTCAGTCATTAATTGAGAAATGCTGCTGTCAGCCTGGCGGCCGTTAGGCAAATCAGTGGGGGCGTTTTCTCAATTGAGCTAACCAGCGCACATCCTTCTACTGCTTTCCTCATAGCAAATGTGAAGTTATTGTCATCGTCCACAAAGATTGCACAGTTTCATTTCATGATAGAGGATCACGATTATTCAGCTAATCAAATGACTGTTCCCTCAAACAGGATCACAATAACCTCACTGTTACCGTTACCTCACTAACAAGTTGTATTTAATGAGGCCTTCTCCTAGGAAAGCCCTTGCCAGCCTTGGTGACAGTCATATATTTGCAGGGATTACACCACTGGAAACATTTGGACCCAAGCTCTTTCCGCTTCTTCTATTGCATTGGAGCTTTCTCCCTTCTCCACTCACACGCTCATGGTGATCCCCAATGTCTTCTTGGGCTCCACTGTTCTTATTACCCAAACCTAGGCAACTGATACATCTCTTCCTCCAGAGTCTCCAGACCTGGAGCCATTGGAATGGAGGGTTTGTGTCCTATGGGCAGAAGTCTGTCTAGAAGCTTCTTGGTGCAGGACAATTGTCTATATTATGCCAATTAGGTTTTAAATAAATGCTGATTGGCCAGTAGCAAGGCAGGAAGTATAGGCAGGGCAACCAGACAAGAAGTATAGGCAGGTCAATGAGAACAGGAGAATTCTGGGAAGAGGGAAGCTCAAATATCCTTGCATCCATAAATTTAGTTAGGGGCTAATTTTGTCTACATGTGATTGAAAATACAAACAGCAGGGATTTAAAAAAATTGTTCTTTTCACGTAACAAGAAATGATGGCATTTGTTTAGTGGCTCATGCCATTTCTGTGGTCACAAAGTAGCTGCTCCAGATCTAGACACCATGTCATACTCTGGGCAAGTGGCCTTGAGGAAGAGAAGGGTACATCACCACCTCAACCTGCTCTCCTTTTAAGCTTCCTTGGAAGCTGTAAAAACAATTTTTCTTAGAGTGACTGTCTTAGTCAGTGTTCTGCTGCTTTGAAGAGACACCACGGCCCTAGCAACTCTTATAAATGAAAGCATTTAATTAGGGCTGGTTTGGGGTTTCAGAGGCTTAGTCCATTACCATCATGGTGGGATAGGCGGCAGCATGCAGGCAGACATGGTGCTGGAGAAGTACATGAGAAGTCTACATTTGGGTCTGAGGGAGACAATGGGCCTGGCTAGAGCTCTTGAAACTCCAAAATCCACCCCAAGTGACACACTTCCTCTAATAAGGCCACAGCTTTTAGTCCTTTCAAATAGTGCCACTCTCTGGTGACCAAGTATTCAAATCAAATCTATGAGCCAATGGGAGCTGTCCTCATTTAAACCACCATAGTGGCCTAAGACTTTAGTTGTGTTTTGTTTTTGTTTTCTTCTTTTCTTATTGCTTCTGGGAAATAAATCTGTTTTTTTCCCCATTGGATAGCTGTCTAGTTGGTTCTGTTTCTAAAATAAGTTTCATAAATGGAATTGCTGCATTAAGTTCCTAGAATTTTGGTTGTGCTCGACATTCTTACCCTCATGGGGTTTTCACTCGCTTACACCCCTGTTATGCACAAGAGCACTGCTTCCCCACTGCTGTCCAGAGTCTTGCTTTGTTAACCTCATGAGTGAAAACCATTTATCCTTTAAAATCCACAGCTCGTTTGCTCTGAGTGAGGCTGTGTGTCCATGTAGGTAGGCATTTGGAGGGTGAGGGGTGGACATTCTGCAATGGACAATTAGAAGCAGGGACTGGAGGGTGTAGAATCAGGGCAGATGGGGGTGAAGAGGATGGAGGAACTTTCCAGAAAAGAGGGGGCAGGGAGGCTTGTGACAGGAGCCGCTAAGGGCTGGCAAGGACAAAGGAGTGCTTTTGATTTTGGTGACAAGAGGCTACCTGACTCTATGGAGGAGAAAGCGGGTGACTACCCTTCCTGCAGAGGGGCTTTGTTTGTTGGGTGGATAGGGCATCCAAAGGGTTAAGTAACTCCTTCAGGTACCTTCTGGGGAAATGCTGGGGTTTGAAGCCAGGTTGTTCAGTTCCCTGGAATCTCTACAGTGAATCCTACAGATGTAGCAGCTGAGGAGAGCAATTGTTTGGGGGCTAAAAGAGGTTTTTAATTTGTGGATTCACTTGTCTGGCTTTTAAATAAGGGATCTGGGTCCCTGTGTTTTTTAGTTTTTCATTGCTATATCAGAATGCCAGAGATGATCTACTTAAAAAAGAAGAAAGACTTACTACTTTGGCTCGCAGTTTTGACTTGTTAGTTCATAACGGCTTGTCCACTGCCTTTGGGCTCGTGGTAAGGAACCGCAGTGTGGGAGAGGGTGTAGACGGTGCGCGGTCCCATCCTACAGCACGGCTCCAGGAGCCTGAGATCTTTGATGAGGCCTCACCTTGTAAAGGTTCAACCATTTTCTAGTAGTGTCATGGGCTGGGAACCAAGCCTGCAACACAGGGTCTTTCAGGAGTTTTCCAGATCTAAACTGTAACAGCTTCATTAAAGCAGAGACTGGTCAGAAAGTGTGAGAACCTAAGAGCTCAAGGCATGCTTACCCAGCCTTGTGTGGCAGGACATTTTTCTTGGTGCCAGTCAGTAGCTTGGGCAAAACAGAACTCCCCTGAGCCTAACAGAGAGATGGCTCTGATGGACAGAGTCACGTCCCTGGGCCCTAGAGAATGTTCCCTACCCTTCTTCATGGAAGAGACCTGATCCAACTTAAGAAAAAGAAAAACAAAAAAATAAAAAAACCCAAATCAGATTATTGATTATTTCTGGGCCCACTTGTTCTACTTTGGGGATGATCTAAGAGCTTGAAGCAGACACTGTCTCCATCTTCTCTCATGACAGATTCTCTAAATTGTCCTGTCTGGAGTTACCAACCTGATTTGCCTTCTCCATTTAGCTCTCAGTAAAGCTGCCAGATGGCCATACCTCCAGGGTGCTGTGTGGCTCATTCATCTAAAACATTGTTATAATCAGGCTTAAATTAATTTACTGATTGTCTAACAAAATATGGGTGAGCACCCTGAAAATCCCAGCTGAGAAGTTTGTTAAGCATGGCAATGTGTAGACCCTGACTGGCCAAGCCAGACGGTATGGTTAATGTTGCTTTTGCTAGAAATTCTTGCAGCTAGATGGATGGTCATGTGACACGGTCTGGTTAATGAGATGTAAGAGCCAAGCTTGTAAAGAGGTCTCGTAGGCATCAACTACTCTACCTTCTTCTTGTCTTGAATGTGGATGTGGTGCCTAGAGCAGGAAGTGTCTGCCAAGGATGGAGAAGAGGAAAGTCAGGTCCTCAGTGACTTTCCTGCTGTATGTGACGGTTAAGGCTCTGTTTACTACTTCAGCCACTGTTACTTGGGCATCGCAGCATTTATAGGTGAAAATGTTTTTGTTATTTAGTCATTAAGGCTCACTCACTGGTTAGTGAATTGACTACTTTGCTTTAGATTCATATGTGTTAGAGATTTATTTATACCCTGGTACTTATGTCTACCTAGTTCTTTGCTTTTATCTAGCATATTGCATTATAATATGATGGTAGACATAGCATAGTTTGCTGCCTACTTCCATATTGGTTGAAGATGAGGTTTCTTTTAGTGGTTGTCTTAGTTACTTTTTTATTTCCATGCCAAAGCACAAAGGTAACTTAGAAAACATTTACTTTGGGGCTCATAGTTGCAGAGGATTAGTCCATGTCTTCATGGCAGGACCATAGCAGCAGATAGGCAGGCATGGTGCTAGAGAAGTAGCTGTGAGCTAACATCTGTAGATAGAACCATTAGGCAGAGAAAGCTAACTGGCAATGGCAATGGCATGGGCTTTTGAAACCTCAAAGCCCACTCCAATGACATACCTCCTCTAACAAGGCCACACCTCTCAATCACTCCCAAACAGTTCCACCAACTGGGAACCAAACATACAAACATATGAGCCCATGGGGGCCATTCTCATTCAACCCACCATAATGTTTTACTATGCCACAGAAAAGACTCAACAAGAAACTCAAATATTAAAATCAGATAAATCTGGAAGTTAAACTGGCAACCATGGAGCTGCATGGCATGATACTGTATGAATTGTACCACATGGTAGGGTTGCCAAACCATCCTTAGGAGGAGTCTGTCAACACACACCTACTAGCAATGTGCAAATGCCTGTTTCCTCAGCAGAGACTCCATGCTCCTGACAATGCAATCAGTGTCCAAGGACACCTTAGCATTCAAATTCTCATTTAATTGTTTATTGTTCAAGCAGTACATTTTTTCTTATGTTTATTAGACATTTGCAATTATTTTTTATAATAAATGTTCCTATTGATTTTCCATTTTCTTCTGTGGGGTTTGCAGGTGTGTGTGTGTGTGTGTGTGTGTGTATGTGTGTGTGTGTATGTGTGTGTGTGTATATTTGGAGACTTTGACATACATTTTTACTCTGCTGCCTGTAGTTTATTTTTTGGTTTTCTTAATGTGTTTTTTTCATCTTTAAAATGATTTTTTTATTTTGATGCAGTGGTATGCATGAATCATTTCCTTTGTGGCTTTTGGGTTTTTAATTTATTCAGAGAAGGCTTTATACTCTAGAATTACTTACACATTTACCATTTTTTCTTCTAATACTTTCAGTATTTTGAATAAGGAATCAGATCAAAATATACCTTTTCCAATGGGCCTCTGTGAGCTGGTTCAGAAGGAGTGGCCTTTCACGTGAGGCCTGGGTAAGTCATGGTTGTCTTGACATTTCTGGCACTCAGTGTGAAGACACTAGGTAGTGTTGAAACAGGGAAATGTTACCATGGGGACTCTAACGCAGTACAGGTGGGATGGGGAGAAAACTGGGAAAGAAGGTTCTGTCTTGAATCTATTTTGATGGATCTGTTCTGAGAAGACTCTTGGTAGGGTCTAGATTGGAAGATCCCTAAGGATTTTCTTCTCATCAGTCTGGGACTGTTAATCAGAAAACACCAGAAAACCTCCAGGGGCTCATCCAGATTCTCTGGGGGTAGGTGACAGGTCACTAGCCGCAACCTACCTTTGCTTCCTCTGTCCTGTACTAAGTTATCCAATAGCCCTGAGGCTTCCCAAAGCCCCTTTGCTGGGCCAATCCCACTCCCAGAAACGTCCTATTAAAATCCCAAGACAGAGATTTTCCTCCAACAGGGTAGGGCCCAGGTAAAACCAGGGCTCTTGGCACCAAGGGAAGTGAATCTTAGAGGTGTAGGTCTATTCTCAGTTGGAGCTCTCTGGATCTAGATGCAAAACTCTTCACAATTCCCAGGATGGAGATTCCACAGATGGAGTGCTCTGATTCATTGTTTAGATTCTTTGATGAGAAAATCTAAAATAAACGAAAGTGACAGATGGCAGCATCGGCAAAGGTATGAAGTAATCAGACCTCAGGCAACCCTTGTGGGGACATGGCTACTTTGTACAAGTAAGTATAGTGGAGAACTGCTGGCAGGATTTGTTAGCCCAAATAAATGTGCAAAGGTCCACATCTTAGGGTGCAAGAGCTATATTCCTTGGACTGGGAAGAAGAACTTGTGCCTTCAGAAAACATGTAGCAGAGAGGTTGTTATTAGATGTACTGGTTGGGATCTCAGAACTCAGGAGCGGAGGCAGAAGGATCACAAGTTGAAAGTGAACTAGAATTGCATAATAAGTTTAGGTGTAGTTTGGGCTACATAGCAAGACCCTGTTTCAAAGTCATCTAACCCTCCCCCAACAACCAACCAAGCAACCAATCAACAAAATGAACAAAAAGAAAAGTAAAAAAAACAACTTAAAAATGTAATGTCCTAGAGATGTTGAGAGCAGCCGTATTTGTGATAATGGAAACAAACCAAGTGTCTATCAATAAGAGCAAGAATAAGTGTGGGTAGAGCCACACAGTGAAATATGACTCAGCATAAAAGAGAATAAGCTGGACTTGGTGATAGTGTTGCCTCCCATGTCTTTAGTTGCAGAAGGGATAAATTGTTACTTTGTTCTTAAGGTGTTAAATGAATTGTCTGTATTTTAGTGCTTCACATAACTAGTGATTTCTCATCCCACCTGGTCCTGCAACCACTTTTAAAATAACCACTCAGAGGCCTGATATTAATTGTTATTTGACCTATTAGCTCAGGCTTATTATTAACTAGCTCTTACAACTTAAATGAACCCATTTCTATTTGTTTATATTATACCACAATACTCATGGATTTTTATGTCACATCTTGCTTCTCTGGTGGCTGCTGGCATCTCTCTTGACTCCACCTTCTTTCTCTCTGTATTCAGTTTGGCTTTCCCACCTAGCTGTCTTCTTCTGCCCTGCCACAGGCCAGAGTAGCTTCTTTATTTACCAATGATAATAAAGCATATTCATAGCTTACAGAGGGATATCCTATATCATCTCCCCTTTTCTGTCTAATTAAAAAGGAAGGTTTTAAGTTTAACAGAGCAAAATTACATGTAACAACACAGGTATCAAGCAAGAATTACAGTTACAATATTTAGTCTATTTATATCTGATAAAATTAAAGAAAATACTTTATCATCCATCTTTGTGTAAGGTTTCATATTTATTGTTTATCATAACTAAGGAAAACTATAATTATAGCTATCTAG
This sequence comes from Bramus lutescens, assembly GCA_001685075.1. Lineage (NCBI taxonomy): Eukaryota > Metazoa > Chordata > Mammalia > Rodentia > Cricetidae > Bramus > Bramus lutescens. Next base: position 36,204 of record LOEQ01004354.1, on the reverse strand, counting down.
TTTTCAACTCCATCAAAGACCCCAGAAAGATATATTACCTGAGTAACCAGGAAGTGCATTGTGAACAACTTCCAAAATTCTAGAAATGGCAGAGACATCAGGCTGCCTGATTAGTCACCCAAAGTTCTTCTGTAACATTGGAGCATATGTCTTCAGCCCGTAGGCCTAGAGTATCTGGCAGATTTCTCAGTGAAGCAGGAAATTTGAAACAGTCCTGCTTATCTTGGTAGTTTGTCAGTTATTTTCTCTGTCCTGCAGAATATCTGGCAGACTCTTCCATGAATCAGGAACCCTGAAGGACCTTGTTTTGGCAAGTTCAGCAGTCATTTTCCTGTGGATCCTGTATGTCCAGTTTATACAGCACATTGTCAAACAGTCCAGGCAAGAGCAGTTTCCTGCCTAACAGCTAGCCTTGTCACATTGAAAACAAACTTCATAAGGAGCTTCTTTGATGCCCATCATCCTCTTGAAGTAATTGGTACTGCCAGGAGCAGACATGTCTCACTAATGATGTAGGAGGGTCATCTGTCTATGTGTTACTTTCATTGGTTAATAAAGAAACTGCCTTGGCCTTTTGATAGGCCAGCCCTTAGGTGGGTGGAGTAGACAGAAC
>LOEQ01004353.1:244865-257260 GCA_001685075.1 Bramus lutescens | reverse complement strand
ATGTAATCTCTCTATTTTACAAACAAATTAAACATATGATTTAAGAAATATTTAGGGTGATACCTTGCACAGATGAATAATGCTAGTCACAAAAGTCATAGGTTAATAAACAAATATCTCAGAACAGATGAAAGAAATTACAATATTAATACTTGGTTAGGAAGTCCTCAAGATGCCAAATAACTAAAAGCTACTTTCATTGCTTTCGTGTTACATTAAAACAAATTATATGACTCTTTTATTTGAAGCATAGTGTACTTCATTACATGCCATAGAGAAATCAAGCTAGAATGGAGTATAAGAACCTTTAATGATACTGAGATTTTATGTCCAAAGTTGCTTGGTGAACATCTAATAGAGAAATGCCATACAGACTCCTACATATCTGGGACCCAACTGGTGATGGATTCACCTCTGTATCCTGTGAATAAGTTTTACTACCATTGGTTAATAAAGAAGCTCTTGGGCCTATGGCAGGGCAGAATAGAGCTCTGGGGAAAAGCTAAACTGAATGCAAGGAAAAAGAAGGCAGAGTCAGGCAGACATCATTTAGCTGCTGAAGGAGAAAGATGCCAGAACCTTACCTGCAAGCTACAGCGATACTCATATTAATAGAAATGGGTTAATTTAAGATATAAGAGCTAGCTAGAAATACGCCTGAGTCACCAGACAAACAGTGTTGTAATGAAGATACTTTCTGTGTGATTATTCAGGTCTAGGTGGCTGGGAAACACAAGTACAGTCTCTGGTTATACCTGATAAGTTCCAATTCTAACTTATGAGACATGATGAGCCCACTGGCATGATTTGAATGACTCTTAGGGTGGTAATTAACTCCATTGTGATAAGATTTTAGACCTACTCTGTAAGAATTCATACCTAGTATTTTAAATTTGACCAAAGTCACATGAATGCAAAGTCATAGGTATGAGTCTGGTCCTGTTGTTCTAGAATATAATCTGAAAAGAAGCTGCCTTCTAAGTCAAAATGAGTATTCCCACAACTCTGTGCTGTTTTAATCCTAAGACAAAGAAACTTCTGCTTTCAGTATATATGGAACCCTTGTAAATATCTCAGTTTTGATAGTGACATTTTACCTTCTGCAGAGCTTTGTGGAATGCGGTGGCTGATGCCTCATATAGACACCCTGCCAACCTTAGGGAGAACATGGTCGCTAGAAAAAAAAAATTGCTGTGGAAGAATAAAGAATGTCTTGGACTTACATGTGTTGTTAATTATGCATATAAGTAAAATATTTTTGTATCTTTAAAATATATTAACATTATTTTATTAATATATTTTATTGTGTTTTTAGTAATTGTGATTAACATATTTGATGATACTAACATTAGAAATGCCTTCAGTTTAAAATTTTTCTTTTGAGTGGAACTGACTGAATTTCATAAATCATTATTGTCCACATACATTTTACCACATATGAAAAGAAGTTAAAGAACATTGGGAGAACTTGCTGACACTATAGCTGCCTACCTTGACTTTTACTGTGAAAAAAGTGAAAATGTCCAAAAAGATTAGGAGGCAATAGGAAAATGGGAAAATGATTTAATTTATTTTAGAAAACACAACATTCATATAAAATAACTATTTGAGAAAGAAGTACAAATTTGAAATGGACAATTCTGAGAACTTCAGTTATGCCTCTTGCTAGCGACTCCACTAAAAGCCAAACACACAAAAGTTTATCATAAGAGTTTACATCAAATTCACTTTTGTTATAGAGAACAAGACTCATTCCTATTCTAAGAATGTGTTATGAAATATTTGTTGACTGAATACTACTTGAATCTGGCTCTTATATTCACAGAGCACCTGTTTCTATTTTTTGGATGTCTCTAAACAACCAGGTGATGAGTTCTCCTACCATAATTTGGTATTTAATTCATTTTTACTAAATTAAAGCTGCCATAGAAAAGCCTGAATTTATTTTAATCACAGTCACAATTTAGTAAAGATCCTAAGCTAAGTTCCAGACACATTAATAGCCTCTCTTAATTGCTATTAGAAAAATCCCTTTCATTGAAATGATGTTAAATATTAACATTAGTGTTCTTTCTTTGAAATTCAATATTAAATAATTTGATTAAGATAAAATATGTTAAGGTTACAATGAAACAGTCAAAGGCTTAATTGATATTGCTAAAATTCTTTTATCTATCATGTGGAGAGGATTTTTTTCTCCCTGTATTGGAGTTAATGGAAGAAATTTGTCTTCCTATGACAGTAATTTGAAATAATATTGAGAAGTCTTTCTTAGTAAGGGAACAACTGAAAAAGCAGGTCCATTGTCCACTCATCAAATATATGGAATATAGAAATTGAATTAAAGTCAATTTCCAAGTGCACATTTTTGTGATATTTGACACTCAGGCATTTCAGAATAGATGACTAAATGTTTGAACCCAGATGGTGATAGTTATTCTCATTGATGTTTATAAATACATACCACTATAGTAAGCAATTGACTGAAATTGCTACACATAATTACATGATTACAAGAGGATGTACTGATTGCTTAAATTTTTGAGATTTCAGTCATCAATATTGTATCTACATTACCCTCCCCACTCCAGTTTTCAAATTTTTCCCTCACCCCCAAACGCATGACCTTCTGATTGTTAACGTTCCACATAATGCATACATGAGTGTACACATGCGCATACATGTGTGCACATACCAACTAAGTCCATTTAGTTTTGCCCATATGTGCTTGATGCTTTAAAACTAAAAATTTCTTTGTGTTGGGCGAAGGTGGATCATCCCTGAAGAAAAGGCATGTTTGTTTGTTTTTTCTTTTAAATTTCAATTAAGGGAAATTCTTTGAAAAAGATAAACCAATTGTATTTTATTTATCAGAATCATAATGATTCCAAAGCAGTAAAAGAAACTAATGTTTCTAAGTGAAAACTTGGTATAATTTTAAGCACTATATTAAAAACCTAAGAAATCGAAAATGATTGGACTACTTTATTTTTACCCCATAATAACATCATTTTTAATAGATATTACAATGTTTCAAAAATTTAGCAGCCATTCATTAAAGTTTTACTACTATTTACATATTCTGGGCCACTTGAACATGTAAATCAGGTGATGTCGTTATTTTTGCTTTTGAGTTTTATCAATTACAAAGAGCTTTTGAATATTATTCCTAGATTATACTTTTAGTGGTGGTAAGATTGTTCCTGCGTTTAAATATGTGTGTTCATGGTGGGTCCAGACGTCACTATTGAGTCCCTCTCTCAACCACCTCCTCCATACTTTTTGAGTTAGGTTCACTGAAGCTAAAGTTCACTGGCAATTAGAGTTTCTGGCCAGTGAGCTCTGGGGAAACTTCTGTTTTCTGCTTTCATCCAATACTAGGATTGTTGAAGCCCCCATGATTCCTTTTTTCTATTAGTGCTGTTGTTGTGGGTTCTAATTTAGGGACTTGTGTTTATGTGGGAAGGACTTTATCAACTGATTTAATTCCCCATCTCCACTCACAAATTATTGAAACTTTCAACTATATTATCTTAGGAACCAGAAATGTTTATCCAACTCAAAATCATAGTTGTCTGAACTCAGTTTAGAAGACATCATTGGGAATGGTGTGATTAATTTCTTTACGTCTTTGCAAGATTGGTCACTTCCACTTGTAGTCAAAGTACAGATGGCTTAAAACTTGAGTGAAGATCAGGCTGTTGTTTTTGCACTACCAGAGAAATGTCGTCTCGCAAACATGTATAAATACATCATAAATTTTAATTTGTACTTCCAGGAATTAACATTCTAAATTTGTACCAGACTTAGAAAAAATGGAAACTGCCATAGACACATGTAATAGTAAAATGCCCAATAAACGTGACTTACCAAATGAAAGGCTTACATAGCTCATTGTCTGGGAGATTCTAGTCTAAGATCAGATGAAATTTTAGCTTTGAGACAGACGATTGTACCAAGATTCCAACTTTTTTGACATGTATAAATGGGAACTCAAACATTCTCTGGAACAATAATCAAAAGAGAATGAGGAAACAGACACAGTCCCCAAAACAGTTCCCCATTAGTTTAGGCATTGCTTTCTATCTCCTAAATTCTCCACTATCTTAAGGTGGATGATAAATTGGAGACAGTTGTAACATAGAGGCCCAGAATTAGTCACACATAATACAGCTGCTTTACAAAAAGTTTCCTTCTTGTTGTTGTTACCTTACAATTATGTCTTGTTATGTGTTTAGTGAAGCTATTTATATTAAATCATTTAAGTTCAATTTTGTTTGGATATTAGAATATGTGTTCTGAACTTTCTCAGTAGCATGATAAATTATGAAACAGTTTTATTTTACACCAATTTATCTTAGGATAGAAGAACCTTTTATCTCTATTTCTTATTTAAAAAATATCTCTCAGATGTATATAATCTCATCTCTGTAGAATACCTACATGCATCAACCATTGCCTAATGTGCTTTACTTCTTAAGAAATAAGGTATTTACCAATTCTTATAATAAATCTAATTTGTAAAAGGAAAGGGCAGAGAAGAAAGTAAGAGTTAATCAATAAATATCAACTTTTCAAATCAAAATGAATGCTAACAACTTGTCTCCATTTCTGTTAAAATAAAGCATAGTTTGCCTGCAGGCTGTCTCAGATCGTCAATAACCTGTTTACAGTGTGCAAACTCTTGAAATACATGAATACAAAATCATATCTGATTCTTATTCCCACATCAGTGAAACCATTACTCAACAAAATCAGCTTTCTGCTAATGACTTTCACAGCATCATTAAAACAAATCCATATTGAATTTTAATGAAGGCATTATCTTGACATTCTTCTGCAAGAAAATATTCTTGCTATATTTGAATTTTTGGTTCATTATCTACAATAATCCACATGTTTCTTGTTCTTTAGACAAGAATTATAAGCATACAGAGATAAAGACAAACTCTTATAAATAATAGTCTTGCTTTACAAAGACAGGCCTTGGAAACGGAATAAAATACATGTTTGGAATGAAGGAAAACTTTATTTTGCTTTGATTTTTTTGTTTCCATTAATTGTAATCCTCACAAAAATTTCCAAGTTAGTTGTAAGAACTGTGAAAGATAGAAGATTATGTTTCCAATTAGAGGTGTCTGAACCTGCCGTGATGAGTTGTCTTTGATGATGAGATCATTATTCAAATTTAATGGAAGTTTGTTTTGTTTTGTAAACATATCCTCTTTAGGATTCCGATGGAAAGGTTCACTTCAGTAATTCACTGTACATTTAATGCTGTGATTCCTTGAATTCTCTTTTTGGTAACTTTACTTTATAATTAAAATGAGCTTGCTTGAATTCAATGCAATGTGGAGAGTGGTTTAAAGAGGCTCAGAATTGTAAACACGTGAAGGAAATAGATGGGTAGATGATTGTTCATGGGTACAGGGATTTAATAAGATTTTGGAAACATCTAATGATCTGTGGCACAGTGGGTTATAGCCACAGGTGACAAAAGCAAATTGTGTGGATCAAAATAACCAAAGGGAAAAATGAAAGTTTCCAAAATAAAGAGTGATACATAGAGTGTATGAAAATGTTGTCTCCTTGAAAGTAAACAATGGGTGTGAATGTAAATTACTATTCTATTTTATCAAAATGAGTTAGAAAATTAATCAGTGTCTGAACTTTAAAAATGCTACAAACATTTTATGTGTGCAAGCAGGGTGGGGAAGTATTTATTACTAAGTAAAAGATCTTTATTTTTTCATCAAGTAAATTTTTTTGCCATTGTTTCATATTGTATCCTGTATGTGTGTATATGAATATGTACTGTTTTGTGTGTGCCTGTGTGTGTGTGTGCGTGCAAACATAAGTGTGTTTTTTCATCAGTGCAACTAAATGTAGAAAACAGATGTTGACTTTGGGATAACTTTCTCTTTTCAGAAATAGTTATATTATTGCCACCATGTGGAGCCCAAATTTCCTTTAGACTGGTTGATGATAACCACCTAGGATTGGTCTCTACCCTGTATTGCTAAGGTTACAAGCACAAGTTACCCCATCAGCTTTTTCTTTTCTAAATTGCACACACATGAGTATATATGTGAGGCTAAAGTTGCATCACTTTCTATTGCTACCCTGCTTAGTATCTGAGGTGAAGTCTCTTACTGAATGTGATGCTCAGGGATTTGACTAGACTAGCTGGTCAGTGAGCTCTTGGAATCTCTTTCTGTGCCTCCCTAGTGATAGCATGAAGACACAACTCATCACTGCTGACTTCTAGGTGATGCTGAGGATCCATAATCAAGTTCTTATATTGCAATAGCAATTACTTTAGTAACTGAACTATTTTCAAAGATCAATAATGTTTTCATATTTAAATATTGGGGGAAATTCATCGAAATGATACGCAATTATTTATTTTGTTTAGTTATAGATTATTTAGTTTATATATTAGAAACGGATTTTATTCATATTGTATTTCCTTGAATATAATATGGTTTTTATTTTTAAAATTTTTCAAATGGTTCACATTATCTAACATATTAAGTCAATGGATATGTAATACTTCATTTTAGACCATAGACTTGAATATTAAATATTTGTTTAATATCATTGGGATTAATAAAAATGATCTATTTTCCAATTCTAATACTGGCCACTTTTATTTTATTATTTTTATTATTATATGTTCTTTATAAACCTTATTAATATTTTCAAATGTTTAATATTTGGATTTACTGACAATTGTGATCCTCTCCGTTTTCAAATTTCATTTCTTAGTTGTTCATTTTGGTTTTAATATTGTCTGTGCTCAGTAGTTTACTAAGATAGAGCAAGGTGTTTCCTGGGTTCACAACATTGTAAAAATTTGAATTAATCATCAATAAACTATTTTGAGACATATTTGTTTTTTTTTTTTAACTTGTCTGCTCCATTGCATGTATTTTCCTTGATATTTTTCCTGCTCTGTGACTTCTTAGATTGATGGTTCCGGTGGAATTTATTTTAGAAACTATTCAGCATGTTCACTCCCGATGTTTTTCTGTTTCTTTCTTTCCAACAATCTAATAATGGATCAGTTGAAACTATCGCATGCACTTTTCTTTCCTTCTTTATTTCACTCTTACTTGCATCTTGGTTCTAAAAATGTCCTGTGGAGATGGGGAGGGAGCACAAGACACAAAGGAACCCACGTGTATAAGTTTACTAAAAGATCTGCGTAGAGGGGCGCGTGGGAAACGGTGAACAGAGGGGGTGAAAGAGGAAGTGGGAATGGCGCCTTTAGCTTTTAAAGGTTTCCCAGCACATGCGCATGAGGGGCACAAGGGAAAAGACTTGTCTATGTCAGATGCTGATGACGGGTGGCGCTACTCCCTGCGCCTGCGCACGGGGGATGGCGGGCGACTCATGCATGTGCACCTGGGATACATAGGCTGGCTTCAGAACCCGAAAGTGCAGCCTTATGCGTGGCTAAAGGAATTACAGGTTCTAAGTTCTTTTACTGAGAGAGCTACCACTGAGAACACACTCTGTCTCTTCTCATTGCTGTCACTATTTCCTCACTAACATTCACTTCTGATTCTTAGACATTCTATCCTCCTCTTTACATTAACCAACAATTCATGTGCAGATGATATGTTTTCCTGTTAGATTTCCTTAGTCTTTGCAATTTCATTAAATTCCTTGCCTTGTTACCCCCAAATTTGTGAGTAACATATGATTTTGGTTTTCATAAATGCCTGTCACTGAAGACTGTGACTTTATACTATCTTTTGACAAGTCTTGGAAACTTAAAATGTGCCTGATCACAGGACGTTACAGGTTTTAAGTGTCGCAATTATTCATGACAGAAGTAGGTTTTGTTCAATATTTTCATAGGCAGCAGAGAATGAGGCTTTCAATTCTTCAAGTTCTCTTACCTAAGTATCTTGTTGTCTTAGTATCTTTAGTTTCGTCATTTATAGAGAGTTTTTGCTTGCATTGACTATTCTGTTTTTCGCATTATTTTCATATGTTAGTTTCAGAGATAGTTGAAAAAAGGAGCCAGATTTGATAACCTACATTACCATATCAGTTGTTCTGCAAGTCTTTGATATACCATGTGTTTATTCATTGGTAGAAATTTAAACTTCTTTTCCTCTGGTAAATCAAGGTTATATTTTGTTATAAGAGGAAGGCCATTTTTTTTATTTTGAAGACAACCTTCATTATCAGTCATATGAATAATATTATTTTTGTTTTCCTTGGGGACTAAATTCTACCTGCCATGTGGATATGGAAGTCTTGCTTATTGCTTATGTCTTAGAGTGAAATGTGAACAAACTTCAAAGTACAGACATTTCCCTCAAGACCTTGGAAAAGTATTCTCTGACTCTATTTCGTTCTGGATGCCAGAAATTAATGTAATGCTATAAAGCCATGCCACCCAGTTTAAGATTTAAGAGCTTTGTGTTCCAGGGAAGTATATGTTGGTTGTGACTCAGAATTGATTTGACTCTCTGGTTTCCCACATGACTCTTCAACTTACAGCCTGAGTGGTCTCTGATGAGTTTTTAAAACGTCATTGATTTTTTTAAGTTGTTCAATTTTTCTATACTTAAGGATAGCAGTAAACCATTCAAAGATTTTTAACTTGACCTAAACAACACTGAAACTAGCCAGCTTTACATTTGCAATAATGTAAGTTAACTCACAATAAGTTAATTATATAAAATTACGGCAATAGACCATTTTTAGTACTTTTATTCATATTTCTATGGCTGTAAAGAAAATGATACTGAAAGTCAAGGGATGAACTTCAGAAAAACAAAGAAATATGTAAAAATTGGCTTTTAGTATTTTTTTCAAAATGTATATTAATAATTTTTGATATTTTATATAATGTGGGATCAAAACCCCTTATCTTTATTCACCACAGTTATAAACAGAATATTCAATACAATTATAAAACAGAGTAAATATCAAACACATTTTATTATATGTTATTTTGGTTAGTGTTAATCATCAACTGACAAATATCTAAAGTCAAAAGAGAGATGAGAATCTGGGTCGACCTTTGGAGGATTGTCTTGATTGAAATTCCATTGAGGTGGAATGACCTGTCTACCTTGGTGAAACCATTCAGTAGGCAAAAGATCCTGGACTGTAAAAAATAGAGGAAGTGAGTTGAATACTAGCTGCATCTGTTCCTTGAACTCTGCTTCTTTTCTGTGAGAGGAGTTTATAACCTGCCTCAGGTATGCCAGAGACCTACATTCCTGGGGATTCACATCCCAAAGGACACTGCTACAGTGAGCACACCATTAAAATAAACCGTAACCAGGACCTCTGAGTTAAAATGAACTCTTTGTTCCTTAAGTTGTTTTTGCCAGAGCATTTGCCTGTTGCACTTAGGTTTTCCCTCAGTGTGACACTTTGTTACTATGACCTGGTTCTTCCACTTTAGAAAATAGACATGTATCCTCTCTTATACATAGTTTGTAACTTGTTTTCTATTTTAAAGATGCTCATAATTAAGAAACCTTGACCTTGTAAAGTGTTGGAGTTGTTAAATATTATGGAGACTTTCATAGTCGAATTGAATATGTGTTACATTAATAACATATTCACAAGCCTACAGAGACAAGAAGTGGAAATTTATGGCTTCATAATAAAGTATTTGAATGTCAATGTGGCCAGCAGTAGAGTTGGGTTGAATCTTAATTTTCAACTTGAAAAAAATCAAGAGTCACTTTCATGATGAGACACTGATTGTACCTGTAGAAGATTATCTTGACTAAAGCTCAGTTAATGTAGGCTGAGCTGACTGTTATGAGTGGGATAATCATAGGCAGGGTGATGCTAGACTACTTAAGATAGAGAAGGTGAGCTGAACACCAATATGTATTCATTTAGTATGCTGTACTACTTTACTTCGGACTCAAACTGACCATCTGCTACAAGCCCCTGCCACTATGAATTCCACATCATGAGGGACGGCAGCCAAGAACTGTGAGCCAGAGTAAACCCTTTCTTTCTTGAATTTGTCAGGTATTTGTCACAGCAATAAGAAATGAAACTAAGACCTATTTTATACCACTTGACAAAAGATAATGGATTTTATATGTATTATAATTTATAAATATATTTGAAATAATGTTACATCTGATCTATTAATGCTTTGGTTAAATCACAATACCCAAATTAAATGGATCTAGAGCAGTGGTAATTAACCTCGATTCTGATCCCTTTAGGTTGGAATGATCTTTTCATAGGGACAACCTAAGACCACCTTCATTTTAGATATTGATATTATGATTCATGACAGTAGGAAAGTGCAGTTATAAAACAACAATGAAAATAATTTTATGGTTGTAGTCACTACAACATGGCAAACTATATTAAAGGGTTGCAACATTAGGAAAGTTGAGAAACACTTGTAGCAAGCTTTTTTGTTGGCCACCTGATCACAAGCAATGCACTGAAACTAATTATTAATTATGAAAGCTTGGCCTTTGGCTTTGGCTCAACTACCCCTTATACTTAAAATTAACCAATTTATGTGAATCTACATTCTGTCTTATTGTGTTACCTCTCCTATTGAACCTCTCAAATAACCGACAGGGAACTTACTTTTACTTATGCTCAGGTAAGAGTTCAGACTTAATGCTAACTAGATCTTGCATTTTAAATTTACCTATTTTCCTTATTTAAACTCTGCCCCATGGCAGTGCCTTCATAAGCCTGGCATGTTCGTCTTCTGCTCCTTCTGCATCTGGCTGGCAATACCTCTCAATCATCTCTCCTTCTTCCCAGTGTCCTTAGTCTGGTTTCCCTGCCTACACTACCTGCCTGGCTACCAGACAATCAGCATCCTATAAAACCAATATAAGGAACAGCAAGACAAAGCAAATGTATTTATGGATGTACTGTTTGAGAGCAGAATCTATTTTTTGTAACATCAATAAAAAGAAACAGAGAACTCTATGATACATCAAAAAATCTAAATTTTAAATTTTTGATTCACTTAGACTCCTTAAGTAATGAATCTCAATTAACATATTGTTTTTGTAGTTACCTATACTGAACTTTTTATGTTCAGAAATATGAGAAAACATTTATTGTTTTTACATCCATTAAATATACAGTAGTAAGTTTCAGTAGTCTGAAAAACTAATATAGAATACAATAGATTCTGTGACAGATATGTTACTTAATTTGTAAGCCATTAAACATTCTTATTCTTACAATCTTACTAAATTGATTAAGTGGATATTATAAATATATGAAACACTTTAATAGTAACTGCATATATATGCATTTAATAAAATATCATGACATATTTAATTATTTTTATTTTTTTCATACAATATTTCTGTTATTCTCATGGTTTTCTCTCCCCCAATTCCTCTAAGAATTTCTTCATTTCTCCATTCAAACAACTTCAATGCATTTTTTTCTTTCTGTCTTTAGAAAAGAAACACGTAAACAAAATAAACAAAATAGAATTTTAAAATTAACACAAAAAGCACAAGAAATATACACACACATACACAAAACCTATTAAAATAAACAGATTAGAAACCATAATATATAGGCAAATGACCACGAAGTTAAAAGAAATGGTCTAAACCAGTGTGATGCCAATATCTATCAATGTAGCATTGAACTCAATTTGTATTGTCCATCTACTGCTCTTCCTGGGGTCTATACTTAGGAATGATTGTTGCATCCAGTGAGAGTCATTGGGGATGATTAATATTTCCTTGAAAGTAGATATCAGTTGAAATATTTCCATTGCCCACTATCAACTTGCATCTCTGGGTTCAAGTATAGTTTGGGACTCTGTATGCTTCCAGTCTCGCTGAGTTCACATGTGCCTCAGTACTTTGGTGTCTGGAAGACAATGTTTCCTATGCCTCATATACTGAGATAAAGTTTATAGAAGCCACGTATGACCTCAGACTTATAGCAATCAGTAGACCTGAGTCATGCAATGTGATCCAATATATTTATCTCAAAATATTATCAACAGAGTGAAAATTCGGCTAAAGATAAAGAAAATAATACCATTTAATTTGACAATATTTGATATTTTTTTCAGTATCCAGACTCTCTGTGTATTTTCCATCTTTTTTTCTTTTTACTCAAAATTTCCACCTCCTCCCCTCCTCAAATTTCCCTCCCCCTCCCTCTCCAGTCCAAAGAGCAGTCAGGGTTCCCTGGCCTGTGGGAAGTTCAAGGTCCTCCCCCCTATATCCGGGTCAAGGAAGGTGCGCATCCAAACAGACTAGGCTCCCACAAAGCCAGTACATGCAGCAGAATCAAAACTCAGTGCCATTGTCCTTGGCTTCTCAGAACTGGATTAAAGACCTCATTATTAATCTGAACACACTGAACTTGATAGAAGAGAAAGTGGGAAGTAGTCT
>LOEQ01004353.1:201303-219381 GCA_001685075.1 Bramus lutescens | reverse complement strand
CTATCTATCTATCTATCTATCTATCTATCTATCTATCTATCTATCTATTATTCTCTCACGCATTACTTCTGACCTCATCTATGCCTCCCCCCACTCCTCCCTGTACCTTCTCTTTATCTCCCCTCCCCCGGATCAATGCCTCTATGTTTCCCTTCAGAAAAGAACAAACATCCCATGGATATCAACTGAACACAGCAGAAAAAGTTAGAACAAGACTAGGCACAAGCATCATACCAAGGATGGATGATACAACCCAGGAAGAGGGAAAGGGTTCCAAGAGCAGACAAAAGAGCCAGAGACATGCCCACTCCCACTGTTAGGAGTCACACGAAAACACCAAGCTATACAACCACAATACATATGGAGATAACTTAGCTCAGATCCATACAGGCTCCCTGAGTTTTGCTTCTATCTCTGTAAGCCCCATGAACCATGCTTAGTTGATTATGTGGGTTATATTCTCCAAGTGTCCTCAACTTCTCTGGCTCCTACAATCCTTCCTTTTCCATGGGGTTCCCTGAGCACCACCTAACATTTTGCTGCGGGTCTCTGTATCTGTTCCCATCAGTTGCTGGTTGAAGCCCCTTTGATGACAACTGGACCAGGCTATGAGTGTAGCATATCATTAAGAATAACTTCATTGAGATATTTTTGCCAGTTGTGTTTGATCCTACAAACAACATATATGTCTCTCAACTGAAGAATGGATAAAGAAAATGTGGGACCTTTACTCAGCTGTCAAAAAAGTGACATCATGAAATTTTCAGACAAATGGAAGAAGCTGCAAAAGGTCATTCTGAGTCAGGTAACCCAAATCTAGAAAGAGAAACATGGTTCGTACTCCCTTATGAGTGAATATTATCTGTAAACTAGAGTATGACCACACTGAATTCCCCAGAATCAGAGAGGCAAAGTAACAAGGATGGTGGACAGAGGGATACCTGGAGCTCCTTGAGATGAAGGAAAGAGCAGATTGTGGGGTTGGACTGGGGCTGGTGGAGATGGAAATAGAAGGGATGGGGGTGGGGGACATAGTACTGGGAGAGACTGGAATTCAGCTAAGTTGAGGGGGTGCAATGTGCAAACCTAGGGCAACAGAAACCTTCTGGAATCTTTAGGTGACCCTAGTGAAGACCCCTAGTAAAGGAGAATACAGAGCCTGAACAGGATATCTTCTGTAACCAGGTAAGGATTCCAGGGGTGGCACTGGGACATTAACCCAGACACAAAACCTTCAACCTGCAATTTGTCCTGCCTTCTAATGTACTGGGGTAAAGGTGGTTCAAAACCTGTTGGACTGGTTAATCAATGACTGGACCAACATCAAGAGCTTGCTAAGTGAGAGTTCATGCCTGACACTGCCTGGACGACTAGCAACCAGAGGCTCTTTATATATCTCTCTATATATTTAAATCCTCTTAATCTTTGAAGAAAATTTATATCATTGACATTACATTTTTGGCCTTTAATGTTATTTTCAGTACCTAAATATAAAATTATATATATATATATTTATCTACAAATTATCAAAATTGTGTACATTTATTGGTTAATAAAATGTTATAATTATCAAACAAAACATGCTTAATATGTCTAATTTATCATACGGTAGAAAACATCAGAGGTATTGGACAAAAATATCATTAGACATAATAAAGGAGAAGGAGATTTAAAGACTAGTAAAGGAAAAACAGGTTGCTTTGTTATCAGTCATTGAGAATTGGACATAAGAATCTCAATAACGTATGACAAAAATTATCCAGAAAAGTGTAAATGTTAATAAGATTAGAGAGCAAATAGAATTCTGAAATATAAATGACAATGAGAACAGTTGAAGGAATCCATCCTGTTAATACAATGTTCCCATAAAATGACATCATTCTGGTACTGTAAAACTAGGTTGGAAGTAAAGTATACTTATTGCTCTTCCACGGGAAATGTGTTTGCTTTCAGAATTCGTGTCTAGAGACACACATCTTTAACTCCAACATAAAGGAGTTAAAACTTCTGGTCTTCTTGGGTACTCACATATGCAGATGCATACTAGCATGAAGATACATACACACAAGTAAAAACAAAAATTATAGTTTCTATGTTTCTGTGTACAGTTATTTAGACATAAGAAGAAACTGTGCATCAATCCACAATCTTTACACAGATATTTGCTCTCTGTAGTAATATAGCAAAAGCTAGACTGAATCTGTTTTTATCAGAGTATTTATGTGCACACATAATACATTTTATGCAATCTAAATACTACTCAGTTATAAAATAAAAATGAATTACTGAAATTATATATATGACTATGTAAAACACTCCCTGTAGTACAGATGATAGACGCAAAAGTACATATTTTGATTCATTATGACCCCTAACTTGAATTTATAGTTGACAAAGAATGCATATGTAATGTCAATGAAGTATTCAGGTTTACTGTGATTTCATTTGCAGAATGCTTATGGGGAGGTTTTTAGTTACATATGCATCTTCTGTTGCTACAATTTGTTATTTAATGACAAAATACTTATCTTTCAGTGATCTATTTTAAACGATGTTTAAAAATTCTTTGTAATCTGAGATTGATCAAACCTGAAACAAAATTTAGGTCATGGTTAATTTCTTGTATTCTTTTAACTACGTTTAGAATATTTACTGGGGTAAAATGTATTTTCATTTAGCTGGTCTTAGCTTTCAACTAATGAGGACTATGTTGCCCTAATGAAAGTACACATATAAATATATATGTGTGCATTTGTGTATGTAGACTTGTACAAAAATATATTAACAACTATATACAGAAACAACATTAAAAGAAAAATGATTCAGTCTCAGAAAATGAAATTTCAGATGTAATATTATTTAAGTTCAATTTGCATACAGAAAAATATCCCTCTAAAATGTAAATATGATTTATATCCAACAATGGGCAGCGTTCTTTTTCAATTTTTGTAGCTTTAGATAAAGAAATTTTCTGTCAGATAATTTTCATATTATATGAGAAATGATTCATTAAAAATGAAATATGATATTGCCTGTCTACTTATCAGGAGTAAAATTAGTCACCCCAGTCTTGATTCTATGACTTGTTTTGCATAGCATTACAATGTAATTTATTAACTTGAGTACAGACCTGTAGGTTGAATGAGAATATTGGAGATATAAAGTCATCGTCTCACAGTAATAGTAGAGTCTTGCATGACATTCACAATTAATATGCTAGTTAAGGTTCACATTCTGTTTCATTTGTCCGTGACCTGGTTTTAGTATCCATTCTGTGTTAAGTGAGAAGATTCCTTTGCAATCAGCTCTACAATCCAAGCCTTAGAGAATTATATAAGTGCAGCAATGAGCATGTTGGCTGCTTGTCAAGACAAAGAAGCAATTCTAGGTTCTAGGGTCACAATTTAGCTATATATAAATATTAGTCATTATCAGTATCATTTTCTAAACAGCTTCTTAAAAGGAATATTAAGTATTAAAAATTGAACAAATTATAAACTTTATTCAGTCATATTTCATATTAATAGATGAAAATAAATTAAATTATGCTATAAAACTGAAAAGATTAAATATTCTTTGCAAAGAGAGTTATAAAGAAGAAATTGCACAAAAAAGGTTTTGTGGGTATATTATCCATGAAAAAATGAATCAATATTTGATATATGATAAAGGATATAAACATGAAATGTACGTTATGTCTTCTTTGACAGAAGTCAGTAAAACTTTAACTGAATTTTTTTTGTCAACACACCGGTAAAAGACATGACAAAGAATTCATGAATTATAGAGCCAACCATAAATATCAGCCTACATCAAATTCACAGTGAACATTATCTTTAATGAAAAGATGCAAACTAAAAGTTTTAGAATCTATTCTTAGATATGTATTATTATCAAAAATCCAGATACATATATATATATATATATGATTTCAAAATATTTTATGTTATGTGATCATCTATGTTTGATTCTTGCAGTCTTTCTGCCTCCATTTTCTCAGTGATCACCTATCCTTGAGCAAGAGTTGACCTTTCCACCTCACACAGCCTAATCTAGAAAATTCCACACTGGCATGCTCATAGATTTGTCTCCAAGGAGATTCTAGATTCTGTCAATTACAAGCAGTATTAACCATTACATAGAACTTCTGTGCCAAATCATGTCAGTTGATTCCTGACTTGATCTTGTTTACAGAGGACCGTAGTTTAGCCTGACTTCTTTCTGACACCAGCAGCTCATCTTTAACTCAGAGTCTGCTTCCTAGGTCTTATCATCTCTGTAGATTTACCTTAAGGAATGTAAATAGCCATAACCGCCAGCATTCTGTATGATTTAGTACATATATGTCTATATACTTAAAGCATTTCCCAGAAGTGAAACATATCTAAATAGTAGTAAATAGAGGCAAAGTAATATTTACCTCAAGAAGCAACTATTGACTCTCATAAAATGTTTTATCCTTAATTATTTTTTATTTTGTTATACATCTAATATATTTACAACTTTAAAAGCACAAAGCATTATTTAAAATACAGCAAAATGTTTTTCTCTAGTTGTATTTTCTGATAATTTGTAGACCCATGACAAAACATTTACACATTCAAATGAAAGAACATTATTTGATGGTGGTAAAAATGGGATGTTTGCAACAAGACAAGTATTAAGATCTATTGTTTCTGCTAAGGTAGTAACATGACTGTATATGAGGTCATGTTACATATTGATTGTTTTTCTTTTTTATTTATTGCCTTTTGCAATAGCTGTTCAACTATCTGCTTCTCATAATTCATATCAGGGATAGTAGCCATGTTAAAGCTCTCATTTTCTCTCTAGGTAAGTTTTCATGAAGGAAATTTGCAAATATATTAACAAATTGTCGCTGTGCATTTAACTTATGAAGGCTACATGAGGGAAAAGGTACAATAATTGAATTTATCATGTAATTGTGTTTAAGAAGTACAAATACATTCCAAAGACTTTAAATTACATTTTAGCACATATTATGTGAGCAGAATACATATACTAAGTTTATTACCCTACAACTTTTGGGAAACTGATTTTGACGTTTTTCTGTAAGAAAGACAAAGAGTAAAAACAGAGCACACAGTAGAAATAATGTAGAGTAATATAAGTGATTCAAAAATAGCATACTTCATTAAAACTTTTAAAATATCATGAGAAGCATATANAATCCATATAATTTACTGATGAAGCATTCATCTTTAATATCAAGTCTCTACTTAACAGTAACTCAATTATAAATAGTCATGGAGGAGTGCTCGCAGATATGATTCTGTGCTGCCATAGACCATCCTGTTCTTCATAATTTATTTTAAAGTTTTAATGAACAATGAGGAATTACAAAAACATACTGTGTAACAAACTTAAAAGTTTTCCAAGACTGTTAGGTGTTATTCTTTTTAAAAAGTGTGGTAGCGGGGGACTGGTCCCACAAGGTGCAGTGGTCCCACAAGGGGCAGCAGCAGGCCACCCAAGGTCTCAGAGAAGTAGGGGTGGGTCCCCTGAGGCCTTAGCAGGTTGGGAGACTACAGCTGGTGAGAGACAAGTAGATACATCATGCAAGGAGAGTTTGGGTATCTAGTTATTTAATGGGAAAAGGAAGGGGAAGGGAAGAAGGAGGAGATGGGGGAAGCGAAGAGAGGGGGAGAAGAAAGCTGGGGGAGAGAGAAAGGCAGCAGCCACCTCTTTATAAGAGGGACTGAAAGAGAGAGCACAGGCTGGAGGAGGAGAGAGATCTGCTTGCCTTCAGCAGGCAGGAAGGAGTTGGAAGTGTGTGGGGCTTGTCTCTTAAAGGGACAGGGTACCCAGATGAAAGGCCAGCAGATCATAGCATTAGGTGAATTATTAGTTTAACTATTTCATTTTCTTGATAGTACAGTTTGCATTTATTGGCAAGGTTTCTATTTGTTTGTATTATATATTTATATTTTCTCTTTTTATTTCAAATTTTTCATTTCTTTTATATACTAAGCACAATTCACCTCCTCCTCTTCTCCCTCTCCCCCTACCTTCACCCCATCTGCAGAAAGGGTAAGACCTCCCATGGTGAGCCAACAAACCTTGGCACTTCAAGTTGAAGACTAAGCCCCTCCCACCTGCAGCCAGGCTGAGCAAGGAATCCCACCATACAGAATGGGCTTCAAAAATCAGCCTCATGTACCAGGGATTAATCCTGATCCCACAAATAGCTCAAACTGCGCAACTGTTACCCACATGCAGAGGGCCAAGTTCAATCTAGGCTCCCCAACTGTCAGTCCAGAATTCATTAGATCCCAATAGATCAGGTCAGCTGCCACTGTGGATTTCCCCATCATAATCTTGATGCCTACTACGTTGTTTATATTATCCCTCATCCCTCTTTTCAATGGAAATACAGGAGCTCAGCCCGGTGATTGGCTGTGGATCTCTGCATCTGTTTGCCGCAGTTACTGGATGATGGTTCTATGGTGACAATTAGGGTAGTGGCCAATCTGATTACACGGGAAGGCCAGTTCAGTGAGCCTCTCCACTATTCCCAGGAGTCATGGCTGGGGTCATCCTTGTCGATTCTGGGGCATTTCCCTAGCACCAGGTTTCTCCCTATCCCTGAATGGCCTCCACTGTTAAGACATCTCTTTCACTGCTCTTTCTGTCCCTCCCCAACTCAACCATCCCATTCATTCATTCATCTTCTCATATCTTCCTCTACTCCCCTCCTGGCCCTGTTAACCTAGGAGATCTTTTCTATTTCACCTTCCTAGGGTCATTTTCTTGTTGCATAGCTTCTCTGGGGCTGTGAATTACAGCCTGGTTATCCTTGGTATTATCTAAAAATCCCCTTATGAATGAGTACATGCTGTGTTTGTTTTTCTGGGTTTCGATTACTTCACTCAGAAAGATTTTTCTAGTTCCATCTATTTGCCTGAAAATTTCATGATGCCATTGTTTTTATAGATGAATGATACCTCATTGTACAAAAGAACCATATTTTACCGATCTATTCTTTGGTTGAGGGCATCTAGGTAGTTTCCAGGTTATAATAAATGCTGTTATGAAGATAGTTGAACAAATAGGTTTGTGTTGTGATTGAGCATCCTTTGAGTAAATGCCCAAGAGTATTATTGCTGGATCTGGAGGTAGATTAATTCCCAATTTTCTGAGATTTACAAAGTAGCTGTACAAGTTTACACTTCTCCCTGCAGTGGAGGAAGTTTCCTCTTACTCCACATTCTCTCCAACATAAACTGTAATCGGTGTTCTTGAGCTTAACCATTCTGACAGATATAATATGATTTCTCAGAGTCATTTTAATTTGTACTTCCCTAATGACTAAGGATATTGAGCAATTCTTTAATTTTTTTTTTTTGCAATTTGAGATACTTCTCTTGCTCTTGAGAATTCTCTCTTTAGATCTGAACCTCATTTTTAAATTGGATTATTTGTTTTTTTTTAATGTCTAGTTTCCTGAGCTTTTAACATATTTTGGAGATTAGCCCTCCATCAGATGTGTGTGGGGGCCAGCAAGGGTAATCTAAGTCTAAGCAGGTCACCCAAAGAAAGTTTTTTACTTCCAACCATTATCACCTGGGACTCTGGCCATTGATGAATTTAAATAAGAGGCCAGAGTCTCAGTAGTTTACCCTGAAGCAATACCTGGTAGCAGAAAAACACCGCAAACTGAGATTACCCCACCACCACCCAAGAGCAGACCATTCAAAGGAAATGCCTGACATTCCAACCACTGTAGATAGGACCACCTGCCAGCACACCTCACCAGGACAACCCTAGACAAATGTCAGCCAATTAGGGGTCCTTACCCTCAGAGACTCCTCACCCTCACCTTTACTACTATAAAAACCCAATTCTAATTGATCTCAGGGGCTCTCTGGTTATTCCAATACATTGGACATGCAGAGGGACTAAGATTGCAAACGATTAAAATAAATGCTCTTTGCTTTACTTTTGGGTCTCAGTCTCCTTTGTTGGCTTTTGTGGGGACCCACGGATTTGGGCAGTAACAATGTGAGGTTGGTAAAAATATTTTCCAATTATATAGGCTGCTGTTTTATGTCCTTTCACTTTCAGAAGCTTCTCAGTTTCAGGAAATCCTAATGATTGCTGCTTTCAGTGTCTGTACTTCTGGGATTACATTTAGAAAGTGGTCTCCTGTGCCAGTGCATTCAAGGATAGTCTTCACTTTCTCTTCTATTAGATTCAATATAACATGATTTATGTTGAGGTCTTTGATTCACCAGGACTTGAGTTTTATTCAGGATAATAGATTTAGACCTATTTTAATTCTTCTATATGTCAAAATCCAGTTACAAAAGTAACATTTGTTGAAGATGCTTTCTTTTTTGCATTGATTTATATAGTAGATTACATTGACATATTTTCATATGTTGAACCATCCCTGTATCTATGGAGTGAAACCTACTTGACCATGGTGGATAATTCTTTTGAGGTGTTCTTAGATTCAGTTTGCCAATATTTTATTGAGTATTTGTTCGTCAATGTTCATGAGCGAGACTGGTCTGAAACTCTTTCTTTGTTGCATCTTTGTGTAGTTTGGGTATCAAGTTATCTGTAGCCTCATAAAGAGTTTGACAATATTTCTTCTGCTTCTATTGTGTGGAACAATTTGAGGAGTATTGGTATTAGCTCTTCTCTAAAGTTCCGGTAGAATTGTGTGAAACTAACTGACCCTTTGCTTTTATGTGATTGGGAGATTTTATTGCCTGCTTCTATTTCATTACAGGTTATCAGTCATTTAAATTGTTCTTCTGGTCTTGTTTCAATTTTGATATGTGGTAACTATGCAGAAAATTGTCCATTTCTTTCATGTTTTCCAATCCTGAAAAGAATAATTTTTTGAAATATGGACTATTGATTCTTTGAATATCCTTAGTATCTGTTGTTATATCCCTCTGTTTGTTTCTGATTTTGTTAATATTGATATTATCTCTCTACCTGTTGATTACTTTGCATAAGGGTTTTTCTATATTGTTTATTTACTTGGAAAACCAACTCTTTATTTCATTAATTCTTTGTATTGTTCTCTTTGTTTCTACTTATCAGTTGCTTTCTTCTGTGTCATGCAGAATGTCTGGCATTTTCAGCTGTGAAGCAGGGACACTGAAGGACTGTCTAACCTTCTTTTGGAAAGTTCAGCAGTCCCTCTTCTGTTGATCCTGCATGTTCAGGATATACTATTAATCGCTTGTAATCAACCCCCTTTAAAAAAAACATTTATAAACAATAATTTTAGAAATTTGGCTATAGTTTTCTCCAAACTGCTTCCTGCTGTTTGTTGGGTGAAGAATTTTAGAGTTAACAGACACTTTTCATGGGGTCTTGCCCTATCAAACACATTAGCCTGGAAGGATTCAACAGGTTCTTGCCTTCTGTGGAAAGAAAAGCAGAACCTCTTTTCTAAATCACCATATCCTTAGACCCAATTTTGAAGTCAAGATAACTTTATGTTTGTTTAACTTTGCAGAAAACACAATAATATACACAATCCAGACTTTTGTACATTTTCCATTTTTACGTGGTTTATTTTTACTCTGTACTCTATCATTTTTAATCATTAATCCTTTAATTTATGGCTGTTTGTACTCTTTTATATTACTTTTACTGTTCTATAACTGTCTATAGTCTTTTTTTCTCTCTCCCAAGACAATGCAGTTTTTTTTTATACACACTGTTTCTTGTTTTGACAATCTTTATGTCTGAATCTGTTCTTTTGTGTAGCTGAAATCATGTTCTGACAAGGAGTGCCTTCCTTTATAACTTTTAAGCGAGAACGGCTAGGGCCAACTCCAGGGCCCTATCTCTTGGCTCAACTGCATACAACATGGCAGAGGTATGTTCACCACCTCTGCAAGCTATGCACACTACCCCAGCTATAGGGACACAGTGGGTCTCTGTTGCCATTAAACAA
Source organism: Bramus lutescens (assembly GCA_001685075.1). Lineage (NCBI taxonomy): Eukaryota > Metazoa > Chordata > Mammalia > Rodentia > Cricetidae > Bramus > Bramus lutescens. The sequence continues at coordinate 209,438 of LOEQ01004353.1, read as the reverse complement.
ATTGTAGCACTCTTCTCACAAGCCCCATTTAAGTGTTCCATAATAGGATCTCCCAAGAGAGTCAGAGCCATTTTTATTAACAGCAAAAATCAGGAAGCTGGATCTTAAAGAAGTAACACAATTTTTGCTACTAATGCTAAGTCAGGAAGACCTCTCTTAAAATAGCTGTGCATCTACTTGCTTCCAGCAAACAAAGCCTATCTGAAATTATGTGATACCAAGAAGTTCCAATTGATTCCTGGTTTTGTGGGTCTAGAAGCTCTTTGAAGCTTTCTTAGGCTTTATGTGGATGTAGGCTGCCCAATATTTAAGTGCCGTTTTGTAACTGTAGACATCTCATTTATTTCTCCGGTCACCCAGACTAGAATAATCACACAGAAACTTTATTATTTACAACACTGCTTGACCAATAGCTTAGGCATATTCCTTATTAACTCTGTTTCTGTCCTAGGACAGAAATGAACATGATTGGAAAAAAAGTCAATGTCTAATTATATTCTGTTTTTCTCATATATTGGTGACTACCTTAATTGTCATCATAAAGCCTTCATCCAGTAATTGATGGAAACAGATGCAGAGACCCATAGCCAAGCATTGGACCAAGGTCAGGGAATCCTGATGAAGAAAGGGAAGAAGGATTATACAAGCCAGGGAGGTCAGGAAAATCACAAGGGAACCCACAGAAGCAACTAACTGGGCTCATAGGCACTCATAGGAGGAGTTCATAAAGTCTGGACCCAAAACCAGGGTACCTATTTGGGACCAACCTATATATGAGTTCAATCTACTTGTGGGGTTTCTAGCAGAGGACCAGGTGCTGTCTCTAACACTTTGGCAGGCTCTTTGCAATAAATTCCTCAGAGTGGGTTGACTTCTCCAGCCTTAACACAAGGGGAGGAGCTTAGTCCTGCCCCAACTTAGAATGTTATGCTTTGTAAATATTTTATTTTTAAAATAGTCTCTCTCCCTTTCTTCAATTGGCATCTTATGATATGACAGGAAATTAAAGTGTTTTTAGTACAATGCAAGTTTTACATGTTCTAGTAAATTATCCCACACCAGTACATAAAGGAATTACTAAATTGTCTCTGTGAGTTATAAATATTTTAAAATAAGGTATGCTGATGGGTGGAAAGTTTGTAGGAGGGCAAGAGAGAAGTGGAGGGAGGGAGTGGTGTGAGATTAGTACAATACTTTGAACACATTCAAAACAAAGTGAAAATGTAGTAAATGCATTGAATGTATATAGTACATTATGAAATATATAGGTGTGTTATGTAATACACACATGCATATGCATTGGCATTTATATAGACACACACACACACACACACACACACACACACACACATATATATATATATATNATATATATATATACACACAATAAACAATGTTGTTAAATACAGCATGGCAAACCAAATTGTACCTAGAAGAGTAAGTGTAGTTGACATCTATAACTATGTGATACATTAATATCTCTTTCTCTCTCTCTCTCTCTCAAAAAAAAAGAGTTTTTATTGATATCCCACTGACTTCTATTGGGGGACAAGACTCATTACCCACATTATGCTCACAGCTATGGCTTCTGATTCCTCCATAATTGACAGTCACTGGAGACTTTGCAAATTGTAACCGAAACATTTAGCTCAATGTATTATAGCCTTTGCACTTTCTGCCTCTTTATCAGTTGATACAGCCAACCATGCCATCACTTTTGTGGATAGCACTCTATTAATAGTGCTGCACATGATGACTGGACTTTCTGTTTCATTCACTTAGAAATACATAAATATGCAAATACAACCTGCTGAGTCCTCCTAGTGTGGTTTGTTGTAATTCTGTTTTTAATGTAAATTTTTATCAATGTTCATACTTTTTTCCAATATGTTTATACTAATTAACATTTACCTGTAGTGTTTGAAAGATTCTGCCTTTCCATAGCAAGAATAAATCTCTTTTGTCTTTTTGATAGCCATTACAAGAAGAGTTTTATTTTGTTTAAATATTTCCTGTTTTAGTGAGATTAAGCATCTTCTCGCTAATCAAATTATTTACATTCTTTGAAATATGCACATGATTTTTGTATAAAAGGAAGAATAATATTGAACCACTGCTTAGGTGCACATACAAAGAGATAGCATTCCTTATCAACAATCCTATTTTTTGACTCAGTTCTTATACTAGAAGTGAAATGTCTGGAACAAAATCACCCCATTTATGAAATTTCTTTTTCCCTTGCCAACTAATTCTGAAATCCTGAGAAATACTAAATCACAGATAGGAATTTGTTGTATTATAACATATAGATGTCATAAAGCAATATGCAGCACAATATATCAGATTAATGGAATAAAACACTTCATAATATTGGGTACTCAAAAGAAAAAAAACAAAATTCTTCATGTTGTTATACCTCGGGACACTGAAAAAGGAACAAAGTATTGGCCGATGTGTATATAACAATCTCTTTCCTCAGTCTAACTTCAGGAAAAGCAGATGTCATTTTAATGATAAAATTTTAATGATTCAAAGATTTCATAGCACATTTAGCTAAGGAAGATAAAACTCCACAAGTTATTAAATTGAGTTTTTCCTTAATATTCGTTGTTTCATAATTTGCAGTTATTAAACTTGTCACTTGAAATTATATTAAAATTGCCTGAGACCGAAATATATTTTCACACAAAGAATAAATGTCTTCATTCTTCAAAAAATGTGTCTTAATTATGCATGGTGCTCTCTTAAAAAATTTTGGCTAGGTGACATTTTCCTTCCTTTCTTCCCTCTCTCCCATTCTTTTCCTTTCTCTTCTCTCTCCCTAGTTCTTCTTCCTCCCTTCCATCACTTTCTCCCTCCCTTCCTCCTTCTTTCCTTCTGTCTACCTTCCCTTCCATCCATATTTCCTCCCTTTTCCTCTTTCCTTCTCTTCCTTCCTCCTTCTTTCCTTCTGTCTACCCTCCCTTCCATCAATATTTCCTCCCTTTTTCATCTTTCCTTCTCTTTCTGTTACTCCTCTCCCTTTGCAGCAGTTTAGAGATGTATTTTACTGCAGTATTCAGCACTTTATAGGACTCCAGTTAGTATATATTATTTTTACATTGCAATATACTCTAAATACTATACGCTTTGACTTGAAACAAAGTGTACCTTTATATTATAAATGGCTACATCAGCTGAGACAAAGAAATATAAAAGCAAGTAAATGATTACATAAAAGCACAAGCAGTTTCACTAAAGCTCTATGATATTAAATTAAATTTAGATTGACTTGTGACAACTTTCAGGTTTTAAATTTTTATAGTAGGAAATCTTAAAATATATAAACAATAGAAAGGCTTGTCTCATAAATATTGAATTAAAATTCCTTTATCTTAATATTTCATTATGTTGTGTGTCACTCAAGAAACTATTTCCAGTTTAAGAAGGCACACTATGTCTATTTTCTATAGCAACAGATCTACAGGAACTTCCAAAAAATCCAACAAATTTTAGACTTAAATCTGTATTCTACAAATGAAATTTTTGCTTGTATTATAAATATATTCATTAAAATTGATGCAAAATAATTGTGTAATGATAATTAGGATCTTAATAATTATGATATAGCACATATAGGTAAATATGAAAACCAGGATTTTTATTGTAAATTAATTTTGGAACTAAATGAAAAACTATTTTGGAAAGATTTATGTTAATCACATGCTAGCTGGAATCATTTTTGAAGAGTGAATTTCAACTGAGAAATTGTTCCCCAGAGATTTTCTTTTGTGTAAGCCTATGCTCTTGATTATGGTTGACAAATTAGGGAAGTGTTGGAGGTATCTGTCCTTTTCCTATCTTAGTCCTCAAGACCAATAGCACTTAACTGACTAATCATGCCTAGCTATTATTAATCACACTTCAGGAATGTTAAATAATGCACATATTCTTCGCCTTTTCTTTAGATCATTCAGTGGTTTAGTTTTCTTCCTTTGTAACCCGCTAAAAAAGGTGGCCTGGCCCTCCTCACAGCTGCAGCTGTGGTTAGCTACAAACTAGCTGATAAGTTCTGCTGTATATAGTCAAAGACTGCCTGTGTCCGGATAATTTGATTTGCATTTTTGATATTACTAACAAGTTGCTAGGGAATGGATATAGTTATGCTTGGGAATTTGTTAAGGCAGAATGAACAGATTGAAAAGAAATGAATAAGAAGGAGAAGGAGGAGGAATGTAGAGCAATTAGAATAAGAATGATTTGGAACAAAATGTAACAGAGAATTGGAATTAGAATTGAGACAGAGAACCAGAACAAAGAAATTATAAACGATTAAGAGAAATAAATTAGAAGCACGTGGATAGAAAGAATGTGCGAGAGAAAATTATTTTCCTAATCCATCAGGCTTTAGCTCCTACACTTATTGTGGCTTCTATTTTTAAATCCTGAGTAAAGCCTTTAAGGCAGGCCCTTTGGGTTTTTAATACTACTGTAAGACTGGATTTGAAGACAGGTATACATTTTCTTTTACTTTAGCATAGAATATTTTATTTTTGCAATTATTATGATTAAAATTTTTCTGGGTATAGTAGAGTGGGCAGGCCCTTGAAGTCCTCGAAGTCTGTAGTCCATGCCATTCTGGCTTTTAGGATTCCCATTGAGAAGTTAGGTGTAATTCTAGTAGGTCTGCCTTTATACATTACTTGTACTTTTTCCCATGCAACTTTTAAAAATATTTCCTTATTCTGTACATTTAGTATTTTGATTATTATGTGCTTATAAGACTTCTTTCCTGGGCCATTTTATTGTGTATTCTTTATGCATATGGTACCATTATAGTCTTAATTTTTCTAAAGTTAGGGAAATTTTCTTCTATCACTTCATTGGAAACAATTTCTGTGCCTTTAACCTATTTTTTCTCCTTTCTGCATTCACATTATTCTTAGATTTGGGACTTTCTTAGCATCCCAGATTACCTGAATGCTTTTCTTCAAGAGTTTTTTTTTAATTTTTTTGACTGTTTGTTTTTCTTTTTGCATTTAACATTTTCTTTGACTGAAGTATATATTTCTCTTATTAGGTCTCCAAATCCTTAGATTCTCCCCTACATCTCTTGCATTCTATTATGAAACTTGCTTCTATATTTTCTGTTCAAGTTCCTGAATTTTTATCTCCATATTTTCCTAAACTTGGGTTTTCTTCATTGATTTTATTTCCACTTTTATTTCTTGAATGGGTTTATTCAGTTACCTCCACTGTTTGTGTTTTCATAGATTTCGTTAAGAGATTAATTTTCTTCATGTTTATGGACCTCTATCATTTTCTTAAAGATTATTTTAAGGTATTTTACTCATGCTTCAAATATGTTGGCATATTGAGGGCTTTCTGTGGTACAGTAATTTTGGTTCTGGTGGAGGCATATTGTCCCGACTCTTGTTCATTGTGCTCTTATACTGGTGTCTTGGCACTTGGGATTGGGAAAATGATAATTCTATCTACTTATATCTGGTCTTCTCTTTGTTGGGTGGGTGTTTTGTTCCTTAGCTTCTGTTGAGAACAGTTCATTGAACTTGGCAGAAGGGAGGAAAAGAAGATCTCTAGTTAAAGACTGGCTACCCTCCGCAGGAGTCTTAATTATGTTTTCTTATACAAATCACCTGTATTTGATATTGTAAAATCAGAAAAAAAATGCTTGTTATGAAGTCAGATCATTAGCATCCAAGTCTTCTCAATACAAGCTGGTCACTGTTTCTTAGAAATTTGCTGATGTTTGATCCAGGCATTTGTTGTCTGTTGTTTCAGTACTTTGGTCATCAGATTCATATGTATAAAAATAGCAGATCTGGGGATGAAGATTTTATGGCAACATAACTAAGTTGTTACTAAAGTGTAATTAAGTGAAACAATATATAAAACATGTTTCTTCAAAATTAAAACAAAACAAGAATAAAGTACAGTTGCCTTTGTTACAAAGTAGATTTCTTTTGGTTTTGAAACAAGATCCTATAAGTAGCCATGACTGGCTTAGACGTGCTTGTAAAGCTGTCTGACTTCAAAATCAAATAGATCTGCCTGCTTCAACCTCCTTGGGCCTGGGATAAAAGGCAAACTGTAGAATTTGACAAGATGGTTATGATAGTTATGCAATCATGCCAAGATATGAGAATACTCATTGTGATATTTAAAAACAAACTTAGTTAGAGGGTATAAACAGATTACTATCTAGAATTAGAAAGTAGAGTATCAAAAATATGATCAGCACTGTGGTATTTTTTCAACATGCAGGGGATACATCTGCTGCATCATGCAAATTGGAAGCTCTACAAAGCCATTTAAAACCTCACCCATTGAATAGTTTAGCAAATTTCTTTGGAATTATTGCTAGTGGAAAATATTTAAAGATTTGTTTCAGTTTCAGTTATGTGTGTATGTGTGCAGGAATTGGTAGGTACACAAGAGTTCAGGAAGGGACCTCTGGAGTTCAGAAAAAGTGTCAAATCCTCTGGCATTGTAGTTGTAGATAACTTTGTGTCCCACAACATGGTTACTGAGAATTGACTACCAGTGTGCATACTTAACCACTGAGCCATCTCTCCTGCCCTATGTTCCAACACATCCTTATCTTCCATATTCTTTCCATGAGAGAGGTCTAAGCTTATTTTCAAACTGGTACAGAAATAAATTACATAATTTACTGATCAGCTTTGAAAACCTTTTTATAATTTTACTGTATTGTTAGAATAATAACATGTAAAAACTTTGTACTTAAAACACATGATAGATGAGTATAAAAGAAGGAGACAATTTACACATATGGATAAAGTGAAAAACACCTGCAAAGAAAACCCTGGGTCAATAGGCAATGGGAAACCATTTTTATATTTGGGACTGGGTATGGATACAGGGCAAGATGTTAGAATTATGCAGAAATAATACCCATGGAAGACAACCAGCAGGCTATTTTTGTCAAATTTGGAAAGAAATATCCTAAAGCTCTAGCATATAAAAATTAAGTTAAGAAAATCAGAAATAATTTCACTTCTCTTTTCATCATTATAACTCTTGCTAACATCTGTGAATATTTGAACTAACTACAAGGCCAAGACTATGTGTTTTGAAGTTCCTGTGCAGCAATGAAACATCAAAGACAAAGAACCATGCAGAGAAGATTTGGAAAACAAAAGGAAATCCAGCATTTTCTATGTGTTCTTTTCTCAGCATCCGTTCTTCGATGTGTTTAGACAGAAAGCTTTCTCCAGTTTCGAAAGATGAAGCGGCCTGTCTGATGCCATTTCATTGTATTGACTCGGGGTTAATGAATGTTCCTGGTGAGCTGTGTTATGCTTCCCCTTCTTTAAAACCAGTGTATCAAATTCTTATCTCCTCCAGCCTCAGAAGATGACCTCATTTAGAAGTAGGTTCTTTTGAGTTATAACTAAGTTAAGATGAGGTCATTTATATTCTATACAGATCATGACTCACATCTCTGTAAGGAGAGGTAAATATGCACATAGTCAAACACAAGTGTGAAGATGTACTGGAAAGAAAGGCATGTAAAATCTGGAAAGAAATATAAAAATTAAAATCTTATGCAAAACTAGAAATCCTCTCCAGAAAGCATATAGAAGATGATAACTTATTTATTAACTAGGTAACTCTTGAGCAAGTCTCTATTGTGACCCTGGGAAATCTTTCACAGGGCCATGCTGTTCTGGATGCTCAGTGCTGCCACCTGGAACCATGGAGATTTCCACGCTCAAGCCTCTAGCTAGGGTCATGCCTGGGATTGTGACCCTGTGGAGGTTAGAGTATGTTAATTCAGTAGCCACAGAGGCCTCTGCAGATGACCTGGTGTCTGGCCAGTCATCAAGGACCATGTTGGTGCCAGGAGCCATGATGCCACTGGAGTCATGCTGACCTTAGTGACCTATGCTGTCATTGGGGCAGTGGTGACTTTCTGGCCAGATATGCATCTGAGGGCCATGTTTGGGTCCATGGTCCTGCTGCAGCTGGTATCTATGGTGCTGTCCATGGCCATTGTTAACACAGGGGTCAGTGGGGCCATGCTGTGCTGAGCCACCCCTGTCCTTCAATGTCCCTGGCATGGCTTGATGTAGGAGGGTCATCTGTCTATGTGTTACTTTCATTGGTTAATA
>LOEQ01004353.1:181549-192930 GCA_001685075.1 Bramus lutescens | reverse complement strand
GTCCCGGAAGCAGGCAACGGGTTCAGAGACAGACTCTCCTCCCACAGTTGGAAGGTCTATAAAATGTTCAACCTCGACAACTGTAAAATATTTGTAGAAGGATTAAATTAGTCCCATGCGGGCTCCCTGGTTGTTGGTCTAGTCTCTGTGATCTCCTATGTGCACAGGTTAGTTGATACTTTTTTTTTTTTGTGGTGTCCTTGACCTCTCTACCTCCTACAATCCTTCCTCCGTGTCTTCCACAAAATTTCCCAAACTCTGCCTAATGTTTGGCTGTAGGTCTCTGTATCTGTTTCCATCAGGTACTGGATGAAGCCTCTCTGATGACAGATGGTCTAGGCACCAATGATGTCTATCTTTCTGAGTATCAGTTATCTCACTCAGAGTGATATTTTCTAGTTTCTCCATTCGTGAGCAACTTTCATGGTGTCTTTGTTTTTAACAGCTGAGTTTTAAATGATTATGTAAATGGTCCACATTTTCTGTATTCATTCTTCAGGTAAGGAGGCAAAGTAAAAGGAAGTCTTAGTATTGATGCTGGAGTCTGAACAGGAGATTTAGCTTCCACATCCGGGGCTTCTTCCATTTTTAGCTCATGGTACCTGTTTTGTCTTTAACTGGACAATAGCTGATGAAAATTTTTATCTTCATGTTATAGTTTCTGAGACATTTTGCTCATCTGTGATTTGTAATGTCAATTGTGATTTTATTAAACTCATCCTGATATTCCAATGCAATTTCTGCATCTTAAGAGCATGTTATTATGCATTTTATATGAGCTATAAATGTAATAAACTTCTTGCCATGCAACATAGAATACGTGATTTCCCAGGATAAGAGCACGGATTTCTTTTGTTCTGCCTGATAAAAGGTATCTTTAGAAATGGAATCAATATTTGGACAGAATTCTATAGTATTAAGTAATTTGTTGCTTTTGTATTGGTTCAGAAACACAAAAGTGCCAACATAACTTGGATTTTGTGATCTTCACTTGATTTTTTTGAGGGAGTCAGTTTTGGTTAATATGGGAAAATACACTTAGACCCTTGTTCGTATAAGTGTGTGTGTGTGTGTGTGTGTGTGTGTGTGTGTATCACTGTCTCTAAGTAATATGAGGCTGTAACTCTTTCTAGTGCTTATTTATATTCCTATTCCATAACACAAAACAGAAGTGACAGAAATACAGGTGCAAAATAGCTTTATATTATTTGAGATTTTCACTTTGTGAATATTTAATTCTTTCTTGGAATTTCACACATTCATATTGTATTTACATCACCTCCATTTCTTCCTCCAACCTCTGCAAACCTTTGTGTTCTTTCCACATAGCCTTTCAGCTTCATGACCTTTTCTTCTGTATTTATTATCATTTCATAATTAACGAATATAACCCACTGATTATATTTAGCGTTATTTGTATGTGTACGTGTTTTAGACTGACCTTTTGGGAAAGAAGAACTATCAGGAGTCTTGTCACTAGAGAAAACTTGTTCCCCCTCTCAGCACTTACTGCCTGACTGTAGTTCTTCATCACTAGGGGTGGCCTCTTTTGAAATTTCTTCCATCCGTGTTGACATCACAACTGGTATTCCATTATACAGGGCTGTTTAGGTCTTATATTATATAGGTTCTATTTTTGAAGTTAAATTGATATAGCATTGCTGTCATATCTAACAACATCATGAAACAGGCATGTCTATTCTTTAACTCACAAACGTAAAATTTCAGATAACAACAATTACATCAAAAATAAAAATAAAGTTGGGTTTCAAATTGTATTTACATTTATTTAAATATGTCCATTTGCCTGATTATCTATATGGGCACTGCATGCACGTAGTGACTGTTGAAGCTAGAATAGGGAGTTAAGTATCATTGAACTGGAGTTGCAGTTACTTGTGGACCACCTGATGGGGCTGGGAACTAAAACAATGTTCTCTGTTGCAATAATGAGAATTTGAAGTTCTCTCAACCCCAGGACTATCTCTGCATCCCTCAGTAAATTGTACTCTTAAGCACCGATCCAGCCTGATTAATGAGAATATGAAGGTTATAAAACAATTGCATCCATATAAATTTAATGCAGCTGCATAGACTCACAGCTTTTGTTTATTTCTTGATGATCATAGGCATGAAAAGATAGAATAAATATGATATGGATGTAGAGCTTAACTCCATGATTGTCTGAGTCAATTAATGTGCAGTCCAATGTACTGCATACCAAAAAAACAAAACAACTGGGGAATGTTTTTGCACCCATAGTTCATTAACTAATGATGGATTTCCAAGCCTTTTTCATTTTATGTGGCTAATATAAGCTATTAACATTGGTTCCTTAGAGTTCCATATGAAACATTCTTAAAATTGAACTCAATACGCAAAGTTGCTTTTGACTTGTACAATTTCCAGGGCATGCATTATTAAGTATTCATCATGGGTGATATTTGTTAAATCCAGTGTCACTAGTCTATGTACTTTAAAAAAAATCTGCAAAATTTCATGATCATTAGGTTTCAACTACAGAAAGGTTAGAAAAGAACAACATTGGTTTCTCTCAGTCAGATAATAACATTTAGGAATATTTTGTAATACATAACTATGAAGAATATGAGACACAAGAGATTTAGCTAACTATAATTAGTAATTGCCTTCAGGCTAACATTTATCCTACAGGTGTAAGTAATTTTATTGATGTTGTTAATAAAACTGTCCACCATCTTTAAGGAGAGTATTCTTACGCAAATGAATTTGGCATTATGATTCAGTTTCTTCATGCAATGAGAATGAGAGTTAAGATTAACACCCCTAAATTAAATAATTAATTACATTCAGCTTCAATTACAATTACTAATTGATACAAAGTCACCAGCTTAACTCCTACAAGTAAACAATTTTATAACTGGGATCTTGAATAAACGCTTAGATCATTTTGGACCAGTAGTTCATATACACTAGCTCAGTAGTGAATTTTGTCTTGCTAAACACCTTGTGGAAATGGTGAAGTTTCCCCATAATGAATTTGTTGATAGTTTTTCTTTGATTCTGATTCTTTGACGCTAACTCTACTAAAAGACACAAATGTGATCTATCACTTTAGTCATTCTAGAATCCTTTGTTCTATTTTTGCATAATTGTAAGGTAAAGGATGTAATTGGAACTGTTGTCTTGACTTTTAGATTTCTTTGATGTTGTCAGTAACCGTTGAATGGAATCTCACGTGTTATATACGTTACTGTGAAAGGAGAATTTTGGTTAATCCAATATTTCAAATATAATGTGATAGATAATTAAATATGAGGAGCAAATTGGATTCTTGGAACTTCAGACCATGGAAATATCTGTGAGAATATTTATTCAAATGGAGTTGTTGATCTCAGAGAATTTAATTCACAGTTATGTTCCGAAAAACAGAATTTCAGTAACAAATATATTTTTAAAGCTACAAGGAACTTATGGTCACAATTAACTTTTAAAAAATGTAGATAAAACCGATACACTTGTACTAGCTATGGGCTTCGCTTTCCCTAAAAAGCCAAAGTTACATCAGGTAGAGACAGGATAGCTCCGCAAACTTGTATAATGATCAACATTGTGAACCAAAAATGTATAGATATTTATTAAACTTTTTCCTGTGTGTCCTTTTAAAACGCTCTCACAAGTTCAACTGTCTCTTCTTTAAACAACTGTCCTGCAAACATGAAGAAACCGGGGTTGGGAAAATACTCATAAAATTGACTATGTAAAACAGCTATGGCCTTCAGCTAAGAAATCTGAAGTGTGTGTGTAAAACTGACTAACTTAGGTGACGAAAGATGAGAACGGGACGTCAACTGCGGCAGTTGCTGCCAGAGATCCTCTACAGCTTCGCATGCACGACAAATTTGGTTGGAATAACTGAAACAACCCCATCCAAAAAACTAATTTTAAAGCCATTCCAAGTATAAATAAACATATGGATAAAGTCATTTTTATCATAAATCTGATTCTTAAATTTGGAAGCCATAAAAACAAAATTAAAAGTATTGTGTTCTTTATGGTTCTAAAGGAGAAAGTTAAACACCAACCGAACCACAAAACACTTCAATCTGTATGTGGCCTACTCACAATATACATTGTTGCAAAGGAACTAGGGTAATATATTTATTATATATTTATATAAAATAAAAAAACAGTAGATACTGTTATTTGGATAAACGAATGGAGCATGAGTCTGGCAGTGGTGGTGCAGGCCTTAAATCAAAGCACTTGGGAGACAGAGGCAGGTGGATCTCTGTAAACTCTACGAGTTTGCGGCCTGGTCTATGAGGGCTAGTACCAGGATATGTTCCTAAAGCTACAGAGAAACCCTGTCTTGGAAAGGAAGGAAGGAAGGAAGAAAGGAAGGAAGGAAGGAAGGAAGGAAGGAAGGNTGTGTGTGTGTGTGTGTGTGTGTGTGTGTGTGTGTGTGTGTGTGTGTGTAGCTGTAGAACCACAGACAGACAGTATGCAGAGGGTTGAGACTTGGGACACAGCCTTAAAAGGGATTTATTCATAAAATTCATGAGCTGCACACTAAAATAAATCAATATTTAAATTCATTTCATCTGTTGTTGACTTGACCATCTCCACCTAAATACCTTCACTGTAAGTCAATGTACTCACTATATTTACTCCAGGTCTTTGAGGTTGTTTGAAACCAGGAGATGGTGCTTTTAGTACCGCAAATTTTAATCTAGCACGTATTGAATTGTTTGACCTGATTATAGAATTTCACAAACATCCTGAACTGGCCACTGTAAACAAAGGAATATCATGAGAGTGGAAAAAGAACAGCACAAAACAAAAGATGGCTTCCAGGTCAATGACCATACAGGAGTTTTAGGAATGATCATGAAGTTTTTGGTAAATAGAAATGAATAAATCATAGCCTTTAAAAATAAACGGATTTTCAAGCATGCGTAATTTTTAGACGATTTTGCTCGAGAAGCTAAGTAAAATCAAAGGCAAAGATAGAGGAGTGTTTCCTGAAGAAATGATGCCCCCCAGCAGGCTCTCACCTCTGAGCACGCAGGAGGGACCACCTCTGGCCCTGCATTTCATGTGGGCTTGTCAGGATGGTTCTTAGCAATGCAGTCTGTGGTGTGGCTGTTTGTGAATGGTGGAACTTAAGTGCTAGGTATGACTTAAAGTTCTCTGTGCTTCCTTAAATAAAGTTTCCTTAAATAAAGTTCTCTGTGCTTCTTTCCCTAAGGAAAAGAGTCCTCCAGGACCCCAGCTGCTCTAACTTCTGAGGCCACGCAGTAACTCCAATCAGCACCGGCTTCCTTTTCAGCAATGGGCATGCAGTCTTCAGGAAACGGAAATATGCATTGATACTTCTACCAGCCTTCCCAGGCTGCAACAAGCTGGAGATGAATTACAGATGTAAGTAAGCAGGTATTTGGAGACCCTTAGAGAACCCGACTCTAAAAAAAAAAAATAGAAAATTAGCAAACTAAGATTGAAGCACAGTGTATGTTAGTAATTATATAGATGAAATAATTAGTGGAGAGATTAGAACATTATACATCAACTCAATTTGATTAGTACTCCTGTATATTTTAGTAATCCGCGATTTTTATAAAAATGCAAACAACACACAACTTGCTTGCTGACATATGATCAATTAATAAATTGCTTCTTGCATACATAAATCGAATTAAATAACAATTACCAAACACCTCTTTCGATTGATTGGAATAATCTGGAAAGCACCTCTCGCTGCACTTAGCCACAGTGGCCACTGGATGGCAGTATTATGTTGTGCCTGTTCATTAGTTTCAGTTTTATAATTCCTTTTGCATACTTCAAAATGTAGAAACTGGCTTTTAAAAAGAAAAACTTCAAACAAAAATAAAAGTTATATCATCTTAGAAAGCATTTATGTTTAGTCAATCCACCATGTAAGTCCATTTTTAGCCTGCCAAAATATGTTGCCTAGCTCTGAAGCAGAATTATGTAGGCTTCTCTTTGTTTAATATAAGCCTATTCATCTTCTGCACAACACACTTGGAGTCCACGGAATAATTACACAGTTGTCTATGTTTCTTGCTATTGCCTTTTGTTATTACTTTGCTAAGATAATTGCAAAATTGTTAAATTAGCTCCTGTATATGAATTGAGGTGTTTGAAAATTATTGAATATAATAATGCTGAACTTAAAACATATATTTTATATTGTCATAAAAACTCTACAAATGTTTGCTAATGTATTGATATGAGAGTTTTAAAATGCGATTTTAATAGTTTTTAATATACGGTCAAATTTAATTGATTTCTATTTGGAATCAAATAGCAAAATAGTGAAATATGAAATTTAATTTTCTATTCAGTAAAATGAATTAATTTGGGATTTTAGATACCAGTAATAGTGCACTGACACATTTTCACTATAGTGAAGATGCTTAGTCTTCCTGGTGTTATCAATGACCAATTTCCTCCAAGCGATATTAAGCCTAACCAGGTGGAATGCATCTTCACTGACAGAACCCTGGAGGCTGAGGCAGAAGAAACAGGAAGTCTGAGGCTTGTGCACAAAAGTTAGACACTGTATCAGAAGTCAAAAATAGGAGAAAAGAGATATGAGAAGGATAGAACAAAGATGGGAACAGGAGTGAAGAGAAAAAAGAAAAAAAAAGGGGGGGGAGTACCACCACCAACGGACTGGATAGGACTACCATAAACCTGTTTTGCTTTCAAATGAAAGTCTAAGGATCCATCCAGTTGCCCTACGCCATTGGAGAGAGAACTGTGGATTTCACCCAGGGAGTGATTTGCCTACAGAATGTTTTGCTCTAGGATGTGAGGTTCCTTGTCTTGTTTTGGAAACAGAATGTTTAACTAAGAATGTAGCCAGTAATCCTTCAGCTGCTCTGCTCATTCCTTGTATCATGTGAATGCAATTTTTCTTTTCTTTTTTTTTTAATCTTACCCCTATCTTTTGGTGTCAGGATATTGGAACAAATGAAGAAATTAAACATGGGCAAACTTTCAGTATACAATGGAACTCGCTCCTAATGCTATCCTATGCTTCTGTTTATTATTTCACTCGCGTTTCGTTCTCTTCACTTGTTCTAATTCCCAAGCCCCTAACCTGGTAAGAGCCTTGTCAAAGCTGGTCTCCAACATGTGCACAGGGGCCTAGTGTGTACGGTGAACTCAATTACCACTCAATCACAGAAGAACATATCACTTCCTGTTTTATGGGCACTAATAATTTGCAGGAACAAAGTTTTTTTTTTTTTAATCTAATTACTCTGCCTTGGCTCTATCTCTAAATTCTTACAAACTTCAGGAGCTCAACCTTCAAGGGAACCAAGGATCCACAAAAGAGGATCCTGTGATTAACAACACAGGACTTATGTTTTCAAGAATTTATGGTGTGTGCAGGATGTAATTGGCTTCACGTAAGATATTTCAGAGAAAATTATGTTTTCCAGTTAGCTGAAACACTAACTTTAAATTATTTTATGTATATAACTTCATAAATATTCATAGTTTTCTTTATTGACTAGAGATAAGTATTGCAAGGAATTAGCATACATATTAATGCATGAATCTATTATATATAATTATAATTGTTTAAAATATTAATTCCAAGTTTCAACATGATTTTAAACAAAGCATTATACCTAGTAATTATTGCATTTTAAACTATAGTTATTAATTTTACATGTTTGTGTGAAGGGCCATGCATGCCACCATAAACCTTGTCAAAATCTCCTCCCTACTTGCAGCATTTGGTTCTTGGGGAATGAACTTAAATGATTAGGCTAGGACCAAATCCCAATACCTGTTGAGTCATTTCAATTGTCCCCACTTTAAGTTTTAAACTTTAAACAGTCATCCAGAAATTTAATTTAGAGTATATCCATGAGGAGATCTTGATACTATTTATAAGATCTTCAATATTTTAAGTGTGAAGAAAAATAGTTATGTCGATTTGAAAAATCATTAACCTTTATCTTGTGAAAGTGTTAAAATTATTTATACTGCTTTCTGTGGCCAGGTTCATGCAGTATATAAGAAGATGCATCGTGCGGGAAATGAGTGCAAAAGAATTCTGTGGGCAGACATTCATAAACCCTAGATGAGTAGACTGTTGATTAAATTTCTATATTGTATCTACTCAAATAGGGAGAAATTACATTTTAAATAAGGTATGATTAAATCAAATTTTATATATTTCAAATTAATTGAGGTCATTATTCTACATTTTTATTTGGTTTATCAAATAACATCAACTAAGAAAATAATTTGCTTTTGATCTTGTTATGTATAATCGTCTCCATCACTTCCCAATACAATTATTTAGTAGCAACTGCAAATTTTTCTAATAAAAAATATTGTTTTTAATATGCATGAGACATAATTCTGTTTGTATACCCAGATCATATAAATTAATTTATTGCTTAAATTTCATAGTCAAAATTTTTCTTCTGTTAAATTTTAAACTTTGTAAATCAAATTACTGAGGTAACCAAATATCATTGAAAGTAGAACAAAAATAACTTAGCTACATAAACTTTTCCCCACAACTTTTGAACTGCTTTGTATATTTATCTAAAGGACAATATCTGTTTATAGAAACATGTAAAATGATATTAATTAGAGATTGTTAATGACCTTTCCTGCCTTTACATTTTCTTGTTTTCTTAAGCGATAAAAATAAATGCTATTTAATGGCAAAATGAACTAATTTTTTAGAAACTTTCTCACTTCCTAAACTTAACCACTGGCTTGAGAATCAACAGCAACTACACAATACTTCCTCATGGGTTTAAGAAAATAGGAAATTTTCCTTTCTCAAGCTTAAAAATTTAGCATAAATCAGTAAGTATACATAATGAAGACATGTATACTATTTTTGAAAGGAGATGTTCACCAATTTAGGTTGACTCTGTAGAAAATAACACAAGACCTAGCTAATATACTTGAAAAATAATGCTTTTCAGAGATCAAAATTGATAAACAGGTATATACATAGAAGAGGAAACAGACTTGTAAAAATCTGTAGTATTCATTCACTTTCTCTACAAAAAGAGTGTAACATGTTATAAGTGGTTACTGTACATTTTTATGAAAGTCATAAAATATGGAAATAGCTTTATTTCTTTAAATTCAATGTATTAAAGTCCTTGCATTTTCTTTAACAAATGCCAGTTTCTGTGTAAGAGCAGATGATATTATTCTGACCTCAAATATTTGATGTGAGATTTCCCTCCGTATGCTGTGAATACCATCGGTTAATAAAGGACTGCTTTGAGCTCATAGCAGAGCAGGGCAGAGAGCTATGCAGGGGAAAACTAAAGTGAATACTGGGAGAAAGAAGGGCAGAGTCAGAAAGACGCCATGTAGCCCCATAGGAGACAGACACTGGAAGTTTGGCCAGTAAGCCACAGCCATGTTGCAATACACAGATTAATAAAAATGGGTTAAATTAATATGTTAGAAATAGCCAATAAGAAGCTAAAGCTAATGGACCAAGCAGTGATTTAATTAATAAAGTTTCTGTGTGATTATTTCAGGGCTAAGAGACCAGGAACAAACTAGTGGTCTTTATACTACAAATATTAACTTGCATGTGAGAATTTTAGTGTAAAGTATATTTAAGGAATGCTTATACTAGGCATGTTTGAGCCTTGTAATATTAGCACCAGGAGATGAGGGCAGAAGGATCAGGATCTCAAAGTCATTCTTGGCTATACATATTTTAGTACAGCCTGAGCTACCTTAAAAACTGTTCAAATTTTAAACATTTATCATTAGGACCTTTCAGTTGGCCCACAAAATAAAAGAATTCATTAATCACTTGCATATATCTAATGATACTCAAATTTAAGTAAACGTTATCTCTATCTTCAGATAACCAAGGGAGCATGAGTAAGATTAATGAATGTCAGAGGGCAAGGGAATAGAAAAGGAGGCAAGTTTTAAGTTAAGATGAAAACCATTTTTTTGAACATGGCAATCAGCACTTTTAGAGATCCTTATTCAGCACATATCCCTGGGCAGATCCCCTGCAGTCTGGAATAAAATGCAATCTTTATAATTCATATTCGTAAAAGAATATGCCCTATTTTAAAAACTATGAGTACCCTGTATCTCCTTCCTTTCTCTCTTCTCTTCTTTCATATACTCTACTCTCTCAATATGATTTCTGTATGTAGCTCTGGCTAACCTAAAACTCACTAAGGTCTCCTACCTCTGCTTCCTGGGTTCTGGGATTAAAGTTTAATGCCACTGGACTTAACATGCCTAATTATGTAGTGATTATATCCACATCCAAATAGATCGTTCGGTGTTCCCCCAAACTGACCAACTCCAAACAACAACTACAGCATAAATGGGAACACTGTCTACAGAAAAGTAGTAGGAAATAGGGGTGTCTTACAAACTATGTTCGAGCCCATATCTTACCTAAAGAGATTTCATTATACTAGATGATACACTATAGCTAAAAACTTCAAAGTCTATTCAAATTAACAGACGTGAGTCAAAACCATTAAATATTCAAGCAGAAAACCACTGTGTGGGCAGTCTGTAGTGAGCAAACTGTACCGAGTATGGACATACATTGCTTTCAGAAGGAAATGCTTTCTTAAGGATGTTAGAACGTCCTGTCTAGAATATTTTTTCAAACAATAAAGCAATAAAGTAGCAGAAATTAGTGAAGAAATTGCAAAATAAGTTTAAAAATCATGCATAAGATGTAGAATTTCACTTATGCAATAGACCTTATCATTGCAAAATGTCTGCTATATGGTAGCGTGCTGACGTCTTACGTCATATATCTGTAGCTACACATATAAGACATTCGAATACAAAAACATTTCTCATTGTAGAGATTATTTACATTGCTTATTTTGAAGCTTGAAGTCAGAACCATAGAAAGAGAAGAAAATGAAAAAGGGAAACAAACAGAGTGAGAAAGGAAGTAAGAATGACCAGGAAGCAGGCTACAGTGATTATTGACAGGGCCATATCTAGGGCTCAGGGTTGTAAAACCAGCACTGATTTTCTCAGCTTCTTGACCTTAAGCCTTGTGAAGCTAGAATTTAGTCAATCAGAAACTGTGGCGTTCTGACTTTAGAAGAGAAGGTCTTCTTTCCACTCTGCTTTTATACTTTTTATATTTATGCCAAGATAGGTGATGGAGTAGGCAGTGTAAGAGTAGGGAATGACAGCTAGGAACTTAAGCCACGATTACAGTCATGAAGTGTATGAGCAATGTGATAAAACATTTAATCTGGGCTTAATGCTTCAGAGAGTTAAAATCCGCAGTTTCAGAACGATGTAACAGCTTAGACCTTGCATCTTAATCAGCAACCACCTAGGAGAGAGAGAGAGAGAGAGAGAGAGAG
>LOEQ01004353.1:153722-167424 GCA_001685075.1 Bramus lutescens | reverse complement strand
TATATATATATATATATATATATGAACATTTGCATACCACATACATACACATATGTCTGTATGTATCAGGATATATTCATACATATGCATGGACATATATATATAATATAAATATATGTGTATATATGTAATTACACACTTATAAACATATATACATACTACCTCTTATATTGCCCCTTATTTTATCTGGCTCTATCCGTATACCCTCCCTTGTTCATTCCCTTCTTCCCTCTTCCTCTCCATTTGACTTTACATTTCCAGTCCCTCCAAGATATCTGTCCATAACTAATTACTTTATTTCACATCCCTAGGTGAGATCTATCTGTCCTCACTCCATTCCCTTACCTTACAGTCCAGCAGTTCTCACTCTGTTGATCTCAACCCCCTTGACAAACCTCTATGTCCAAAACTATTTACATTTCAATTTGCAACAGTATCAAAAGTTGCAGTTATGAAATAACAATGAAAGAATTTTAAAGTTAAGAGTTCCCACACATAAGCAAGGGTATTATAGGATCAGAGCATTAGGAAGGTTAAAAACCATTGTTTTATACCTAACCTCTGTTTCTATGGATTATAGTTTAGTTATCACTGACTTAAACGCTTATATCCATATAGAAGAGAATACATGTCATATTCCTTTTCTGATTCTGAGTTACCTCACTCAGTATGTTATTTTCTGATTCAATTTATTTACCTTTGAATTTCAAGATTAAATTCTTTATAAGTAATATTAATGACTAGTATTTTGTTAGCAAATATTGAACACTTTTAACTTAACATTTAGCCAGCGGTATACACATCTATCTGTGTATTTCTCTATTTAATTCATATGCATTATGCATCCTAACCCAACAGAATGTCTTATTTAATAGTGGCTATGATAACCTATACTTTATGTGTGTAAGTATGTCCAGAATGTAGCAAGAGTGCCTGTTGATTCTCAGGTTAGTAATTAAATACCTAATACATTTATTAATGGCAATGTATTTCATTGTCAAAACACTAAACACCCTTTCAATATACTTTTAACTCTATAGTATGCTTTAAAGTAATACTTGTATAATGTTTCTCTTCTAAATGTTTAATACATAATATATTCTCAGGATTTTTTTCTAGATGGTAGGTTAAATAAAACTATCATATCCATTTATCCTTTCTTCCTCATGACATATTTTTAATATATTTCTTCAAAATAATTTTCTGTTCCAATTAGACTTCCTAAAGCCCATTTAAGACTGACCCATTAACGTAACCTTTATAAACTGTCAGGAATAATATATTGTATTTGAAATTCATAACTTAATTAAAAGTATCAATTTTTTATTAAATATGTATAAAATCCAGAATTATGTAATGTAAACATTTATTTACACAATTAACTTTCTTGAAAAAAGAAGTTTTGAACTTTAACATAGTAAAATTACATATAACAAAACAGGTATCAAATAAGAATTACTGTTACAATATGTCTATCTACTTCTATCTATTCTTCAACTCCATCAAAGACTCCAGAAGATGTGAGATTCCCCTCTGTATCCCATGAATACCATTGGTTAATAAAGAAGCTGCTTGGACCTATAGCTTGACAGAACACAGGTGGGCAGGAAAAACCCAACTGAAGGCTGGGAGAAATAAGGCGGGGTCAGGGAGAAGCTATGTATCCCCCACCATAGACAGACACAATAACTTTACCTGGTAATCCACAGCCTTATGGCAAAACACAGATTAATAGAAATGAATAAAATTAACATGTAAGAGCTAGCTGAAAAGAAGCTAGAGCTGATAGGGCAAGTAGTAGTTTAATTAATAGAGTTTCTGTGTGTGTGTGTGGTTTTTTTTTTTTTNNNNTTTTGGACTGAGCAGCTGGGGACAAACAAGCAGCCTAGTTCTATCAATTGACATACCAACGTGGGGCCGACTAAATATACATAAAACCTGAGAGGGTTTGGAAAGAAATTCTAGACACTAAAAAACACAGTTTAGCTGCATTTTCCCCCAGTATGGGCTCTGCTTGCTGGTGGCATGCTGCAGCTCCTTTAAAGAGAAGTTTCCCTGATTCAGTTGTAGCAGAAAAAAAGCTGTGTGGATTTGAAATGGCAGCTTCCTGGGGTGAATGGCTAGAGTTGTGACACATTTAAATGGGTTCTGTGAGCAGAATGCTACAACTTGCTTAAAGGCAACATAGACCTATTGTGTGCCTAAAAATGGAGCAATGTACATGACTCTCAGAGGTATCAAACATGCCTATACTTGTAGGACTGGGTAGAACAAGCAGGCAATGACATGTTGGCCATAGCCATAGCTGCTTACCAATTTAAAAAAAGGCATTTCTGGTCAGAAAAATGATTCACAATAGACAGATTCCGTCATGAAAGATCTCTAAACCAGACACAGTATGTTTTAAAAAATATGCCTAGGCTTGGGAGAGAGAAGAAAAAGAGTTAAAAAAAGAGTAAATGTAATAATATAAAAGAATATAGTCAGTTATAGGTTAAAAAAGTAAAGATAATAAAACAAATATTAAACTTGTAGAAAAAGTAAGAAAATAAAACATGTAAAGATGAAATATAAACAGAGAGACTGGATTATGTATACTATTGTATTTTCTTTAATTTTTTTTTTTTCACTGCAACGAGACATTTGATTCTGGAGACTGCTAAGCCAAACCAACATATATGTTTTAGAGGTTTCTTGATTCCCAAATCTGAGTCTGAGGATATGTTACTTTAGAAAAGAGGTTTTTCTTTTGTTTCCACAGAGAATGAGAACCTGCTGATTCATTCCAGGCTAACGTGATTTGATGGAACAAGACCTTCTAAAGATTGCCATGAACACCCCCCAAAATACTTTGACCCACAGAAAGAAGGAAGCAATTTGGAGAGAACTACACCCAAATTCCCAAATATTGTTTATAAATGTTTGTTTACATTTGAAGGAGAATATGATATACAGATGGATACTTTGCATTGGTATGAATCTTGCACTATTGATACAAATTTAAGGTCAATCTTCTTATATGTTTACTTCTGCTCTTGATTAAGGTATTGCCATTAGCAGTTCATTTAAAAATGTAATGTATTAATTAAGAAATATAAATTAATAGATGATCATCTATAATAGTCAAGCTTGTAGTCAAGTTAGTTAGATTTTATAGATATACAGAGGTGTATTTAAGATGGATAGGCATTCTTCAAACCTTTCAAAGATGACAGAATATGGCATTTAAAATGTTTTAAGAAGTTAAGAGATTTCATGAGTAGGGTACATCTGCTCCTAGCAGCACCAATTACTTCAAGAGGGTAATGGGAATCAAGGATGTTCCTTATGGAGTTTGCTCGCCATTTGTGCAAGAAACTGCTCTTGCCTGGACTTGTTGATGTTATGCTGTGGGAACTGGACATGTGGGACACACTGAGAAATGGCTGCTGATCTTGCCTGAAGGTGAAATGTTACTTTGAAGTTCTTGCTTCATGAAAGAGTCGACCAGACGTTCTTAAGGACACAGAAGAAAGTTACTGACAAACTGCCAGTGCAGGAGGAATTGTCTATGAAATTTCCTGCTTCATGCAAAAGTCTGCCAGACACTTATGGACCTGTAAGTTGAAGATTAGATGCCCCAATGATACAGAATAACGATGGGTGACTGTCGAGGTAGCAAAATGTCTCTGTCAATTCTAGAATTTTGGAAGTTGCTTACAATGTACTTCCTGTTTACTTAGGTAATGTTATATCTTTCTGTAGTCTTTGATGAAATTGAAGAATAGATAGTAATAATGCAGTTTTCATTAGTGATGATAAAAGATAAAGTAGTTATAAATATTGTAACAATAATTTTTGCTTGATACCTGTTTTGTTATATATAATTTTATTATGTTAATGTTAAAACTTTCTTTTTTATTTAAACAGAAAAAGGGGGGTGATGTGAGATTCCCCTCTGTAAACTGTAAATACCATTAGTTAATAAAGAAACTGCTTTGGACCTAGAGCAGGACAGAACTCATGTGGGCAGGGAAAACTAAACTGAAGACTGGGAGAAAGAAGGCGGGGTCAGGGAGAAGCCAGGTATCCCCACCAGGACAGACGCCAGAACTCTACCTGGTAATCCACAGCCTCATGGCAACACATATGTATTAACATGTAAGAGCTTGCTGATAAGAAGCTAGAGCTAATAGGCCAAGTAGTGATTTAATTAATACAGTTTTTGTGTGGTTATTTGGGAGTCTGGGCAGCCTTCACACTACACACAGGTTATAATGATCATGGCCACAGCCTAGCAAAAAGCAATTATCTTTGGGTACAAAAAACAATATAATGTAATTTGAACATATGAAAAAAAGTTGAACTGTGTAGAAGCAATCTCAAAATTTCCTTCTGAGGGAATATGATCTTTAATATGTTCTTCACTTAAAATATGATATATTACCATAGTTTGTGATCATTATCACATTACTTGGAAATTTCATATAATATATTTTCTTAAAAGTTTAAATGAAAAAAATATGTGAATATATATTCAATATGTGCAAACATTCTTTCAATGGGGAAATAGCTAGTTTAATTTGGTAAAGAAAAGTGCTGATGTATTTAATATTTCTCCATCTTATAACATTTTAATATTTCACAAATATATTAGTACTTTTAAAGGAACTATAAGTTTGTAGAGGGTATCTCTGGTATGCATTACACTTTAATAAATTAGAGAAAGTGTATAGTCTCTGTTTTTAAAAATTTCTAACATTTTTGAAGTTTTATTCACATTTCTGGCATATGATTTATTTTTACATATATGAAATAAAGGAAACTGTGGGGGAAATACCACTGTGCATACACTCTCTATGTATTAATATATTCTTTGCCTTAGGCTACAGAGTACAGCTGTGAAAATTCATGCATTTGGAAGTTTTTGGAAATTTCTTATCTGCAAAATTTTTATTCACATGTTTAATAACTTTATTATATAATCTCATCACAATATGATTATTCACTAATATGTAAGTTTAAATTATGCTATCAATTAACTCAAATACAAAGAGAAACCCCGTTTCAGACAAAACAAAACAAAACAAAAATTTTAAACTTTTATTTCTCTCTAAAACTTCTCTTTACATCACCTAGCATATTTAAAAATTAAAGAAAGTCTTTGAAGAAAACAAAAATGAATTAAATAGCTCACTTTATATTTGTCAGGCAGATATATAATGTATTACTATAAATTCAGATGACAATGCAGTACTTAGACCAATGTCCCACATCAGCTCTCAGATGCATCAACATCTGAGATATAGAGTATCTTCTATAGTCAATAAATTAATGTTATAATACTTCATAGTAATTGTTAGTTTATTGTGATAAAATAAATGTTATAATATTTATAGATATGAACATAAAAAGTTGCCAATTAAATTGTTACCATTTATGCAGTGTTTAATATTTTATCACACAGTTTTATTTTTACTTGGCAATTTTATTACTATATCAATTAATAGTATGTGTTTTTATTGGATTTAAGTTTCACTATTAATAAAATACAAACCTTTTATTTCAATGTATACAAATACCTGATACATTATAACTATAAGCAAACTATAAAAACCAGCAATTTTCTAAAATTTAAAAGGTTGCTTACATTAAAAAT
Organism: Bramus lutescens; assembly: GCA_001685075.1. Lineage (NCBI taxonomy): Eukaryota > Metazoa > Chordata > Mammalia > Rodentia > Cricetidae > Bramus > Bramus lutescens. The sequence continues at coordinate 161,786 of LOEQ01004353.1, read as the reverse complement.
AAATGTATAAATAAGAATAAAGAAAAATGGTGTTTTCTGTGAGATTACATCACGTAGAAAATCAGAAATATACTGAAGAAGTCTCACCACCATAGCTATGAAAGCAAGATCTGAACAGGAATCAAATGTTAGACTTAAAATTACATAATATTAAATGAATCAAAACCAACATTAGTCTTGCAAAGTGACATCAGCATAAGATATATGTATAAAACTATCTAGACTATTTTCATACATTGAATAAGTTTGTTATATTGAAATGTGAATAAACATTTAAATGTTTATAATGTATTGAAATATGTATGTGTGTACATGCTTGTGTACACATGCACTTACACGTTTTCTATTAATTTTCCATAGGATAAAATGAATAGCATTTTGTGGAAGAGCTGAAAGACATCCACATGAGTAGAAAATCCATCAGCTAATAAGCAAGAAATCAAACATTTAAGACATTACCTACAACACTTGAAGCTCAAATCTAAACGTTCAATTTTATTGCATCACCGAATTATTTAATTAATCTTATCTTTAACAACATTGTCAAGTGATCAAATGTCTGGTCTTTGTACTTGATCCTTATTTCACTTTTTTTTCTCGCGTCTGAGAGTGCTAAATGAAAATTTCAACTCAATTTTCTCTATTTAACTTTTAAAATATTATTTGACTTTTTGAGATTAGAGTATAATTACATCATTCTCCACTTCATTATGTTCTCTATTCCCATGTGTGATCTCTTCTTCTTTGTTTCTTTCAGATTTACTGCCTTTTTACTTATAATCGCTATTACACACACACACACACACACACACACACACACACATACACACACAGAGACAGAGAGACATTATGCAGATGCAGAGAGTGAGAGACATTAGAGAATTCTGTCCTAAAAGGCTTGGCTCTATTTAAACCCTCTCCTCAGGACTCAGGGAACCCCATGGAAAGGATGTAAGAAAGAATACAATAGCTAGAGGGGATGGAGGATAACAAGAAAGCAAGGCATCTAAATCAACAGGATCAAAACTCACATGAACTCACAGAAACGGAGACAGCATGCACAGGGCCTGCAAGGGTCCGTACCAAGTCCTCTGTGCATATATTATAACTTCCATATTACTGTTTTTAAGGAGTTCCTGAGTGGAAGAACAAACGGGACTCTGATTGTTGTTCATTCTCTTGGGCTCTATTCCTCTGTTTGTCTTTTTTCTCCAACACCGATGTGATAGTTTGACTTTATCATATTATATTTTACTTGTTATATTTTATTACAGTTTCTTAGAAGCCAGTTTATTTTTTCCAATGAGATAGAACATGGGTAGATTTGTGTGGGAGGTGAGGTGAGAAGGGACAAGGCGAAGAGAGAGAGGAATTTCTATATGAGGAAAAATTTCTATTTTCAACAAAAAGAAAAAGAAATGAAAAGACCGTGTGAAAAAGATGGGAAAATATTTATAATTCATATGTTTTGTAAATAGTTGTATCTATTATTAATATATAATCCTCTAAAATCAATAATAAAATCACATATAACTCAATTTCTATCCAATATTTTATATGCATATATGTATGTATATCTTCAAAATCTTTTATATTTTAACAGGGTGAAATATTCAGCATCAATAATTATAAGGATGGTGCAATGAAAAACACCACAAACTTTCAATTTCCAACATTGCCATAATAAGAAATAGACAGTAGCAATTTTAGACAAATATTAGTATGATAAGAAGCATGAATACTAAATCAGAGCATATGAGGTTATTCAATCATTTTAAAATTATTTTGCATTAATAAATCTCAAAATGATGAATACAAGCTTTTAAAGAGGATCACAAAAAGTTCTAAATATTTGTAGTCATTTCTACTCTTTTTTGGACTGAAGGTAAGACAGTTTTAATCATACCATTATATTCTTGTGTATACTTTCTAATCCCAAGTAAAATCTCGATGCAGGAATAAATGAAACATGAAGACCATATGCTGGCGGTAGACTGTAAATCAAAACAGCATCTTTAAGGCTTTATTTTATTAAAATACATGCATTTATTATATAGCTATTCTCTTGAATACATCTAAAGAAAGGAAGTGAAAATATTTGTCTATACATTCTAAGGTAAGAAGCAATAACTATTTATGGCACATTGTACACAATAAAAAATAATAAAAGAGCATCCTCCAACTAAGGGAAATTATCAAAATGTGTTTTATCTAGTTTTAACATGATGGAAGGTGATTACTTCTAAATTTTAGCTGACAGAATGCAGTTCACAGTTTTGCAGGATTTAACATTTAATAAATTTGTTCTAGCAAATGTGAGCTATTTTTGAAGCATTTAGTATTATGAGTAATGCTGGGCATGAATGTCATCACAGAGTTTATATTTACGCATATATATGTATATATATGTAGAAATCATAGCTTGCTTAATAAAAAACACACAAATTAATTTTAAAGAATGAAAAGGTCTGTTACTGTCAACTAGCCCATTTTAAGAAACAGTGAAAAATGATAATTAGTCTTTGTTTCAGGAACGCTTTCTCTGGCAAACTGGCCCTGAGAAGGACTCTGAGAAAGTATATGGATTCAACACGATATATTTAGGAATATTTATAAATACACAAATACGTGTATATAATGCAATAACAGGTAAAAAATAAAAGAGACCGTTTTAAATGCTTAGGGAAGCATATCACTTCACAGGCTAGCTCTGAGGATCACGTAGGTGAGCACCACACTGAACTGCTTTCTACTGCTTTCGTCTTTGACTCTGAACAGCAATAGTAAATATCGAAGTAAAAAGCTGAAATCACATGTCCCATTGACTTCAGTGTGAAATAGCTGCTGTGGCATTCTTAAAACATAGTTTTCTAAACACTAAAGCAGACTTATTGAAGAAAGACCGACTGAAAGGACAATGACCACCAAACACATGTCTTATTGCCTTTGTCTCTATCTGTGTTGGAACACAGGGAATCAGTGTAGTATGAGGAAGCATTATTCAGTTAGCGATAATGTTTTATGATGATATCCTATTATTAGCATGTTGCTTTTTAAATTTTTAGGAAAAAGTACCCTCAATTTGGAAGTGGTATAAGCAACAAAATAATAAAACAATAATTGATAATAATGTTAACATAGATCAGTGTACAAACAGTATAATATGTAATATCGAACAATATTCTGAAGGTTTTCACTCTATAAATTCAGTAATTTTGAAATAGTTTTATTTTTTCCGTGCCAAAATTCCAGTAGTTGGTATTGCATTTATACTATTTCTTTGTATGTCACATATAAAATCACTCCACAATAAACATAGTATTATATATGAACTAAACTTATGTCATTAAATTTACCAGGCCTACTAAGAATAATTTGGTCACAAGACTAAACAGCAATATGTTGAGGTTTGAGGTAAAGTAGGATGCATCTGAAATTTGTATGGAGGAATATATAAGATTAATTCTCATTATTTCTCATGTGCATCATTGGGCATCAATTATAGTAATTGGTTTATGTTGATAACGTGGGAACGATATATTCACTGAGTTACTTAATGACCAGATTCACTGAATTATCACACAAATCATTTTAAATCATGGCATTGGTATTTCTTTTTATCATTGAATTTTATTATGGCTTACAATTTTAGGAAACGTAATTACATATTACATTCATTCCACAGTATCACATCAAATATTTTGGGATCTATGTACTTTTTAATCTTAGACCTCGATGGAGGGGGGATGACCTTGGTCTTCCCACAGAGCAGGGAACCCTGACTGCTCTTTGGACTGGAAATGGAGGTGGGGGGAGGGGGAAGAAATTGGGAGGGGGCAGGAGGTGGAAAATTTTAATAATAATAATAAATTAAAATAAAAATAAAATGTTTTATTAATTATTTGAAAAAAGAATAGTTAAATTTTAATCATATGATGGGAAAGTGACCTGCAGTTTTTAAGAAGCAGGAAAAATGACCTGCTATGCTTACCACATGACAAAAGCAGAAACAGCCACTATTACAGCAAATATATTTTTGAAGAGCACTTTATAATTTTATGTTTTCTCACTGACATTAACTCAACAAATGATGTGTGCTGGATGTGGTCGTTGGCAGCAAAGAAGAAGTCTGGGCTGGAATAACAAATGAGAATATAATATTTGTTCAAATTTATCATAAACAAATAATGACTGACAACATATATGCAAACATAAATTAGCTTACAGTAATAATTAATTGAAACTATTTTTTCTCAGTTTCAACTAGAAGAAACTACCTATGTTAGATAATAGTTCTGCTCTCAAATATAAAAATGTCATGTTATGTCAAATAAAGCAATTCAAAAGGACTAATAGAGCATATTTTCTCTCCTATGTAGAACTGAAATTATTTGTACAGAACCAGTAGAGTAGCTGGTAGGCTAAAATGAATTAGGAAAGCAGGAAGAGCAGGATGACAAGAGAGAGTGATGATGGTGTGGTTATGTGAAATACATTACCCATATGGGAGAGGTTGCACAGCAAAAAGAACAGCATACACTGAGCAAACCATTTCGTATTACCTCCAGTTGCTGTATCGTTACATGGTTCCTTGACATCCCATCATGATGTCCTACCGACATGTCAAGGAATTCTTAAAAATACTTTCTGCAAAGCTCCCTTAGGTTTTAATATTAACTAACGCAAACACTGAAATACTTCTGTTTTTTAAGCAGCAGGTGCTGTTATACTCCTGCTAGATCAAGCTCACAGAAAACATACAGTACAAGTTAGTGGGAATCTTACTACTATTATTACAGAAATGCACACACCTATTATGAAAACAGCAATTGCAGTCAAGGCTCCCAAGAAAGTTACTTTTTTCATGTACTTTATTTTTAAGCATTTTACTCATTTTACATATCAACCACAGTTTGCCCCTCCCTTCCTTCATCCCTGGCAAGTTACTTAAGTTACTAATGAGAAGACATAAAATTTAAGAATTGAGTAAAAAGGAAAGGGTACTGCATGCTTCGGAAGTGTTTGAACCCCAATGCTTTGTCTATTAAACACTTGTCCCCAGCATGGTAATGTGTTAAGCAATGTCAGTTTTAAGATGCTTAATTCAAAGTACTTAGGGGACATGTAAGTCCTCATATTCTGATTTACTTTCTTTATTTGTGATAACTTTGTTCCATACATTCAATTATTATGATGTCATCAAACACAAGGAAACAAAGCAAGTGTTGATATGTTGGGAGGATTTCAAACCTAGAAATCAAAAATTCAAGAAACCATTTTAATTTTTAAATTATGCAGTCTCAGATACTCTGTTATAAGAACTGAAAATAGAGTTATAAATACATTTTTAAAATGTATCATTTTTTGGTTAGAAGGTACAGAGGATATTCTTATTTAAAATATTTATAAAATTTGATTATACTAAAGAAATAGAAAACAGTATAAATGTTGTTAATGGGGTAACTGGGATGTGTTTTTTATTATAAGGGAAACATTGATTTATAGTAAGTCAATTTTAATTTTCACACAGGACATTATGTACACCTACCTGTGAGTGTAAATGGAGAAAATTCAAAATTTTAAATAACAAATAGACCATGAGAGAGTGCAAAGTAGCAATATTAGTGGCCAAACAGGAAATATTTTCACCTTTTAGCAGCTGTTGGTTTTGTTATGTAGAGATGACAGATAGCTCACCACGTGCCTGAGTAATGGAGACAGTCTACAAATGCTTACTACTGTCACTGGATTAATAAGAATGTAAACATGATAAAATTTGATTGGATTTAGATTTTGGGTTTGAAAATTCACATATTCTACTCCGCAAATCTTATTTATTCGTTGTAACTTTTTTACTTTCCTTAATCTACTTGATTCCCATGGAGAAAATTAATTTCTGGTCATACATCTCAATTTATTCCTAGGAAAGTGCTGCTGGAGAATAAACTCTTTTAATAAGGTGTTAATGAGCAATTAAATCTTCTTTAACAAGCCTTGAACCCTTACAGCGATCAATTCTCATTCAGTCTCAACAAATTTGCTTTCTATAACCCTCTTGCTGGCTTCCACTTAACCTCTTTACAGTCAAGCTAGAAGTGGGCTGCACATTAAAATTAATTATGAAATTTAATAAATGAAAACTGAAAATTAAAATTAATGCTTGCTCCTCACATCTAAGTGGCTTATTGAACTTAGGAGTAATCTGAAAAAAATCATTAACAATTCATAACTCTGGTGTGGGCAGGCACTTTTGTAAAATGATAGTTTTATCTTATTCTGGTGAAAGGCAAGTCTTGTGATATAGCTTTAAATCCTGTTTCCATGGCTTTATTAATTAGATGTCATTAAGCAGTTCAGTAATTATCATGTCATTTAGCATCTTCAACCTATATTGCTAAGGATTAGTATGCAAGGCCATTACACTCATTATTTCTAATTCCTTATACTAACAACTTGCTGTGTTTGCAATAATTTTCCCAAGAAAAAAATAATTTCAGTGTAGAAAAATTAACATGGCATTCTTGCTAAACTATTTTTAGAGGATTTGCTGGAAAGCTTGGTTCTTGACTCATGTCTGGAGTTTGACTGGTAATTAGTTCAAAACACTGACATATAATTTTCCGTAAATGATGAGTATAATGTTATGTCAAAAATAAGTGTTGAATGAGAATTTAGAGTTCTGGGACATGATCAGCAAAACAAAAAGTTTCAAATGCTCTGCATATACCCCACACTTGGTTCATATGGTCACAATTCCTAGCAAGAGGTGTTTAATGAGACATATGGACCTCACAGAAAGAACTTCAATGGGGCTTAAAGGGGAACTCCACAGTAGCTGAAGCACACATAATTTCCTTTGTTTAAGTTGGCCCCTATTTTTATAGTAATGAATACTAGACATGGATTCAAATATGGGTTGAGTCCTGGTGAACCATGTGCACTGATGGTATTTCATTTGAAACATTCGAATCCCTGATTCTTTTTAATAAAGCACAATAAATATGAGCAAGTGTGCCATCAATAAATTTTAACTTTGAAAATGCATTTTGTGTGCCAGTTTTCCTCAGTTTAACTGAAAATTATAATCACATTACTTTATTTCTAAAATCATTAAATATTACAGATATCAGGCTTTCAGTTAGAGCAGTACATTGACTAATATTAAACAAGGAATAAATTTAGGTCTCGCATCATAAAATTTTCATATCATCCACATACCATAAATAAATATGTAGACACCTAAATAAATGTAATGTTTCCAAAGCAAACCAAGTTTAATTTAAACCCTAATATGAGGAGCCAAACATATCAAGCCCTTTATTTTGGTGAGGTGTGTAAATTTAAAAGAACATTGCTCATTTGTGTCCCCAGAGGATATAAAATATGTGTTTAACAATCCTGAGAAAATTTGTACACATTGTTTAATGTTTGCATGTAGTGACCTAGACCAATATTAAAACACAGAAAATTACTTATTTTAAAATATGCATGAATGAAAATCTTCTCATTCCAGATTATGTCTTTATTCCAGATGTTTTTTTTGTATTTAGTGAGAAGTTGCTACTTATTCATATTTAGACTTTTGATTTTTTTGCAAGGCATAGTCTGTTTCCAAAGGAATATGCACTTCTTGTACGGTGTGGTTAAACTAAGTTTCACATGCTCTACTATAAACCCTTTTAAAGTACTGTGGTCACTTTTCTTCGATGTGAGTTGTCTTCTCATACCATTTAAAAACAGAAATATTTACACTAAGCTTGAGCATGTATGTACTCAAGTATGTTTATTGATTTTTCCATATCTTGATCTAGAGTAGATTTATATTTGATGTGAATTTTTAAGCTATGTCTAAAATACATATTTTTTATAAAGGATAATATATTGTTGGCTACATGAGACTAGATTTTTTTTATTAAAAACTTCCACCTCCTCCCCTCCTCCCATTTCCCCCTCCCCTTCCCTCTCCAGTACAAAAAGCAGTCAGGGTTCCCTGCCCTGTGGAAAGGCCAGGGTCCTACCCCCTCCATCGAGGTCTAGGAAGGTGAGCATCCAAACAGACTAGGC
>LOEQ01004353.1:139620-153621 GCA_001685075.1 Bramus lutescens | reverse complement strand
AGCTGGCCTTGGTGAGCTCCCATTAGATCAGCCCCACTGTCCCAGTGGGTGGGCGCACCCCTTGCGGTGTGGGCTGATTCTGACTTACTCATTACAATTATGGGAACTTTGATTCTCACTGGTAATTTTGTTGATCTATTTTATTTGGGGAATGCTATACTTTGTACCCCCTAAAGGAATATATGTTAAAAGGATAAGTGTAATATAGCTCCAGTGGAAGTTATGAATTCTTTGATAAGTAGGTACTTTGAGAGTTTTAGATTATTTGAGATGTATTGTTGTAGTGGTTTGAACGTGATTGGCTCTCTTGACCTTGTATGTTTTCCTGCTTGCTTTTTGGTTGGTGGTCTGGGAACGATTAGGATGTGTGACCTTGTTGGAGGCTGTGTGACCTTGTTGGAGGAGGTGTTTCACTGGACGTTTGCCTTTAAGTTTTAACATCCCATTCCAGATCCACTCTTTCTACCTAGTGTCTAATTCGATGTTTTCTTTTACAAGATTCCCATCTACCATCTAGGGTGCCACAGGTCCTTAATTAGTGTATAAAAAATCCCCCATTGTGCATAAGAGGAGGAACGCCTTTCTAATTATGCATCATGTCTCCTACAGAACCAATTACGGCAGCCTCCATAAATGTCTGTCCAATGTCTACACAGTTTGATCATAGAGAAAGCAAGTACAAGGGACAGGTGTTTTATAAGTCAATTTGGCTGGTATAGGGATAAGTATTTCCTATTAGCAACTTGCTGATGAGCAGTCTCCAGATCTCACCACAAGAGGGGTCTGGATGAATTCCTGGGTATAGCATTCCTAAGCCTTGCAAATCGTAATATAACAAAAGCACAGAGGTCTTTTTTCATTACTTTAAATAACCTCCTTTTACTTTAATAGCTTTGCATGTGTTAAAGTACTTTATTATACCTTCTGAATTTTCCTTTACTTTCCTTAAATTTCTTTGTTATACCCCAGAACTTCCATTTACATACCTTAAAATGCTTTTTTTACATGCACCCTCAGAACTTTTCTTTTCCATGTGTTAAAACGCTTTCTGATACCTCAGAAATTTCTTGTACATGCCTTAAAACACTTTCTTATACCTCAGAACTTTCGTTTACATGCCTTAGAAGACTTTCTTACACTGCCATTGTTACAGAACTGCATTTTCACAATAGCCTCTCCTGGACTCTGTAGAAACTTCTGTCCTGCCACATGTTGTTAAATCCTCAGTTGCTCTCCATGACCCCTGAATGTCTCTTTAAAACTAAAGCCACCTAGCTGACTCATATATTACAAAGTTCAGCTACCAGTATGAGGTACAATCTTGTATATAAATGCATGAAGGTGAAGCTTTAATGTTTTATTAAAAGAACATTGTTTGCTAAATCCTACCTTTCACAAACAAAATTTTTATGGCTTCTGCTTTCAGGATAGGGATTATCATACAAAATAGAGAGAGCAGACATATGAGGTAATCCCAGGTCAGGAAGAGATGAAGAACAGAGGTATAAGAAACAGGGTCAGCCTTTGACAGCCTACCAGAGAAAAATTTCCTGACCCTACTAGGACAGGCTGTAGGCTACTAGCATCTCGGCCATTGCAAGTTCATATTTAAGAGTTCCTCCAGACAGGTGTAGATAGGAACAATAGTGAAGGAGAGAGCAAGATTTGGGGGACATTTATTTGTACAGTGACAGAAACTGCCACCAATGAAAATCAAGCATGCCAATTGTGGCCATTGACTATGCTGAGGTCAATCTGTTTGTAGTAACAATGAGATTTGAAACAAACTGAGTCTGTGGAGCTCAAAAAAAGGGGTCACATAAACAAACTCCGCTGGGGAAGTATTATCACCTCCAAGTGGGAGCTAAGAGAAAAGAACAAAGGCCAGGAGGTCATTGAAAAGTAGTGAGGCTTCCTGGAGGGAGTTTAGGAATAGAAAGCACATGGTCTCGGGGTCAGACAGACGTGAGTTATCCCAGAAACCCTGGGCTAATGCAGTCTAGGTGACTTGATTAGAAATGTGGGTGCCCAGGTCACTTCAAGTAAAGGCAAAGATATTTTTGACTGGGGTCAAGGAAACTGGAAAAGAAGGCATCCTTGATGTCTAAGACAGAAAAAATGAGAGATCCATAAGCAGATAGTAAAAAGAAGACTACACGAGCTGGGTACTACTTAATGGAGAGGAACCACTGTGCAATAAATCAGATCCTGAACCAAGTGTTAGACTCTATTAGCAATTTTAACTACAAGTATGGGGATACAGGGGAGGGAAGTGGGGCACAGAATATTTATCTAAAGAAGTCAGAGAAAAGAGGTTTAAATACCCTGAGAATTTGGGGATAGACTGGGTGATATATTTGGTTCTGTTTTGTAATTGAATAATGAGAGGGAGAATGATGTTCAGCTATAGAGTGGTTTTAATTATCTCATGGCTGGAATTTGATAATGGAAGCCAGTAAGGGACAAGATGTGTCATATTGCTTTGAATGAGAAGAAGGAGAAGAATAACCAGACAACCATGGGTCACACAGATTGGTAGGATCAAAGGAAACAGAGACTCTTGCTTTGGTCACTTTGCAGCCAGGTGGTGGTGGTGAATGACTTTAATCTCAGCACTCAGGTGGCGGAGGTAGGCAGCTCTCCGTGAGCTCTAAACCAGCAGAGTCTACAAGAGCTAGTTCCAGGACAGCTAGGGATGTTACGTGGAGAAATCCTATCTCAAAAAACAAAACAAAGAAAAAAAAAAGAGGTCACTTTGCAGCAAGTGGTCAGAAATAGGTCACTTACTATACTATAAAGGAATGAGGCGGGATGGGAGAAAACTCCTAAAAACACAACTAAGTGGTGAGGTTTGCTATAGTTGGTAAGGCTATCTCCCTACCCAAACAATAGGAGAACAAGAAGTAGAGGTGGGTCCCAAAAATTCTCTCAAAATTGATAGGTGGTTCCTTTGTCCAGAATGAATAAAATAGATATCCCGGTTACTATGATGACTACCCAATACTTCCTGTCAGAGATTGCAGTTTTCAGGACAACAGAGCTCAGGACCCCTCAGTTGTCTAGACATGGGAGGTCAGCTGGCGAACACTCTTGGCTTGGTGTCCTTATGCATAAAACATGGATCAATAAACAACCCAATGTCCCCCTTAATGGCACCTTGGACATAGTCAAGGCAGGTTATGAGGGCTGGAGTAAGCCCAGGCCCGGTGACCCCATCGATCACATTTGAGGCATGAATTCAAAGAACCTCAGGTTTTGGAAGGCAATGGAATGTGGGAAGTTACTATGGCCTGTTGAATGCCCTAAGTTAGCAAAAAGATACTTTTGTTTGGGAGCTTTCTCTCCTTCCATGGTATACTTTGAAGGCTACTACTAAAACTTCTGCCTGGGGAGATATGGACTCTCTAGATGGTTAAGTTTGGTCGTTAAGTGTCTGGGAAACTCTGGGAGAGGAAGTAGAGCTCTGAGAGCAGGCTTATTGAGACAAAACAGAAGCCAAGTTGTCTGGACTTTTTCTGCTGTGCCCTAGCCTGATCCCAAATAGGTCTGCATTCCTGGGGAGTGTTTGTTGGTAAAAATATTAAACAACATAGAAAGTTAGGTTGTAAGATATGGTACTACATTAGAATTTTTTTTTTAAAAAAGGTGTAACAATTAACAGTACATATTCCTATGGTAGTTTGAATGTAAATGCCCCATATAATCTCTTAGAAAGTCGAAAAATTAGGTGGTGTGACTTTGTTAGAGTCAGTATGGCCTTGTTGGAGGAAGTGTGTTGCTGTGGGGGCAGGCTTTGAGGTTTCCTATGCTCATGATTACATCCAATATCTCGGTCAACTTCCTATTACCTGCAAGATATAAGACTCTCTGCTACTATTCCAGTGCCATGTCTGCCTGCACACTGTCATCCTTCCCATCATGATTATAATGGATTAAACATCCGAAACTATAAGCAAGTCATGCCAATTAAATATTTTCTTTACACTGATGCACACCTATAATCCAAGCCCTCAAGTGGCAGAGGAAGGCAGATCTCTCTAAGTTCATGGCCAATCTGGTTGAAAAAATGAGTTTCAGGACATCCATGGCAATTACACGGAGAAATACTGTCTCAAAAACACCAAAAATAAGTTACTTACTAAAGCAAATTTACTAGATATTCTAATGTTATATGATATATTTGGCAGCTTGAACTCCACTACAGTCATCATGTACAGCTCTTTACTAAACACCCTTTTGATAGCTTACTTCAGTTCTTTTTGATTTTTTTTAAAGATCAACTCTATATTACTTTGAAAATTATGTGTTTTATAAGTATATGCTTACATGTGTCTGATTACAAACATCCCATAAAGAGTAAATTATACTAAAAACCATTTAGTTGGATCAATGTGGAAGACAATGATCAGTCCATATAACTAAAAGGGAGTTTATTACTTTATATTTTGTCATGGCTGGAGTCAGTTGCATTAAAGTCCATAAAATTTAATCTGATTTTTTTGTAAGATCTGCTTTGTGTTTCAGTTTGATAGATGCAGATCAAAGCATTGACAGATGACATTGTCATCACTTTTAGTTCAACAAGGCACAACAAAATCCCCAGGGCAATAACATAGCTAATTCACTGGGAAGAAAGATGGACTTTGTTTCATGGTTATGGTGTCCTCCATATTCCCCTTCTTCCTAGAATTCCTTGGTGGCCAGACCTGCATAGACTGCTATACACATCAGCCATGTGCAGTCTGTGCTATCCACTAGAATCACATGACAAGTAAGTGGGAATATCACCAGAGAAGTAAAGCTTGGAATTCTCCTTACTACTGAAGATTATTCTATATGATTTTATGCCTATCAGGCCTGTCTAATTTCCTATCAGCCTGCTATAGTAGAAACACCTGCAAAAGAAAATACATTCCCTCTACCCCAACTTCACATTGCTATTTTCATTTTTTCATAATAAAAAATTAAGAAAAAAACTCACTTTCATTTAATTCTTATTCTAACATTAAATATTTAACCTTAAAAGTACCTAAACTATTGCCCTTGCTTTTATATTTTTCTTTGTTTCTTATGTTTGATCATACTATACCCATTCTCTGTCCAAAAATAATGACTGTGTTTCTCAAACAGTGTACTTTATAGTTTCAAAGCTGAAACTTGGATTTTCAATGTCCCTTCATCCTGTTCCAAAAGCATAAAATACCTATATTACAGTAAAATGTAAAGCCAGTGTTTGAGCTTTGTCTTTGGAATTCACCCTGCCCTGATACCTAATATTTTTTATTATTAATTATTTATTTTCCATCAAGACTGCAGCTTCCCCTTTCTATTTTCCTTCCATTTCCTCCTCCTGATCAATGTGACCTCCAGTCCACGCCTCCTCCATTTTTGCACAGAAATGGGCAGGCCTGTAATAGGCATCAACAGAGCATTTCAACCAGCCATAAAACCAAGATCCTCCTCCAGCATGCAGGTTGGGCAAGGCAATCCAGTATGAGGAACAGGTTCCCAAGAGCCAGCCAAATCACTAGGGACAATCCCTGCTCCAATTGCTAGGAATCCCACATATAGACCAAGCCACCCAACTGTCACATATATGCAAATAGCCTGTCAGTCCCATGTTGTCCTCCTTGTTGGTTCAAACTCTGTAAGTTCTGATAAACTCACATAGGTTTCTGTGGGTTTTCATGTGGTGCTGCTGGTGACCTTGTTTCTTATAATCCCCCCCTCTCTCCTCAGCAGGACTCCCTGGGCCCTGTCCAGTGATCCTCCTGGTTAATTTCATCCACCACTACTTACAAACTGACTTAAAGTAGCCTTTAAAATTATTTAATTATGTATTTTCTCTTTATAAAGTTTATTCCTAACCTTTTTTTCTAACCTGATAAAATTTCTGTGATTTTCATAAATTACTTATGATTGTGATTTGAGTGAAATGTTCTATAGATGTCTATTAAGCCCAGTTGAGTCATAAGATCTGTTAGTTCTGTTAGTTCTCTTATTTCTCTGTTAATTTTCTGCCTGTTAGACTTGATCATTGTTGAGCATGGGATGTTAAAGTTTCTCACTATTAGTGTGAGAGGTTTGTTGTATGAATTAAGCATCAACAATGATTCTTTTATATATTTGGGTTCCCTTGTATATGCGGCATAATTGTTTAGAATTGAGACTTGATCTTGATGGATTTTTTTCTGTGATGAATACAAAATGTCCTTCTTCATCTCTGTTAATTACCTTTAGTTTGAGGTCTATTTTGTTGGATATTAGAATAGCAACCAGCATTCTTCTTAGGTCTGTTTGATTGGTAATTCTTTTCTCAACCCTTTTCTCTGAGTTAATAATTCGGGATTTCTCTCTGTATACTATGAATGTGTTTTATTACCATTGGTGAATAAAGAAGCTGTTTTGGCAAGACAGAATAGAACTAGGTGGGAAAATTCATCTAATGCTGGGAGAAAAAAAGCAGAGTGGGGTAGACACCATGTAGCTGCTAGATGAGAAAGATGCTGGAGTATCCTTACAGGTAGGCCACAGACTTGTGGTGATACACTGATATATAGAGAGTAGGTAGAGTCATGGATACACCATGTAACTGTTAAGGAATGCAGAAGTCATGTAGCCACCCAAGAAGCAAGAGCTAACAAACCATGAGTTTTGTGGTAAAATGTAATATAATAGAAATGAACTAATTTAAGGTGTAAGAGTTAGTTAATAAGAAGCCTGAGCTAGTAGGCCAATACAGTTTCTGTGTGATTATTTGAATCTGGGCAGCCAGTGAAAAAATGAGCAATCTCCATTTGCAAGGTAATATCAGTCATTGAAGTTGATGTGTATTTCTTGTATGCAACAGAAGTATGGATCCTGTTTCTGTATCCATGCTGTTAGCCTGTGACTTTTTATAGGTGAACTGTGTCCATTGATATTAAGGGATATTAATGACCAGTAATTTTTAATTCCTGTTATCTTTTGGTGGTAGTGTTTGTGTGTTTCCTGTTTTGAGATTTGCTTGCTTGTTTGGGATTATGTTTGCCTGTGTTGTCATGGGTGTAGCTAACATCATAGAATTAGAGTGTTCATTCAAGTGCTTTCTGTAGAGCTGGATTTGTGGATGGGCATTATTTAAAACTGGTTTTGTCATTGAATATCTTTTTTTTTCTTCACCCATGGTGATTGAAAGTTTTGCTGTGTATGTTACTCTGGGCTTGTATTCATGGTCTCTTAGTGTCTGTATGTCTGTCTGGGACCTTCTGGCTTTCAGAGTCTCCATTGAGAACTCAGGTCTCACTCTGATAAGTCTGCTTTTGAATGTTACTTGGTCTTTTTCCTTTGCAGCTCTTAATATTATTTCTTGATTCTGTACGTTTAGTGTTTTGATTATTATGTGGTGAGGAGATGTTTTTTTTTCTCTTTAAAAAGTCTCTATTATCTTCTTGGAGTGATTTTAAGGTCATTTCTTCTGCTTCTTCTCTGTTGAAATGGTTTGGTCTTGCTCTTGTAGAACCACTAGGTTATGGTGGTGCCATATTCCTCTTAGGATTTCTACACTGGCGTCTTCTAATCTCTTCCTTCAATCTGTGCAGACAGTACCTGTGCCTTGTGTCTCATGGAGTCATTTAGGTTGTGGGGGATGGGTGGGTTTGGGGGTCAGATTCTGACATGTACATTACAGGATCTGATGAGGGAGTGGTTGAGCATCCTGCCCACGGGAACCTTGTCTGCTGCCCACAGGAACCTTGTCCGCTGACCAGCAAGTGGTGCTGTTATACGTGGGTAGGTAGACAGATGTACCCTGGGCCTAGCTGCCCAACATGGATGCTAGTCACTCACCTTTTGGTCCAATCAGTGCAGATGATGTCTGTGTCTAAAGGAGCTGCTGAGGTTGTGATGATGGGTAGACTTGCGATGAAGTGGGACTTATTGATTATAGGGTCTGATGGGTGAGGATGCTGGAGGGGTGCAGGTGGTGTCTGTGTTTGATCTGTTTCTTAATTAGAATTTTCATTCTACTTACTCTTTTTTATTTGCAAAACACACAAAGCAATTTACCAATTCAATGACAAGAAAAATTATAACTGTCATATTATAATAATAAAGTAATATTATTAAATAATATATAAATGTACAAATATATAAAAACAATATAATAATAAATGATAATATAGTGTCCTAATTATAGGATTTTATATCTCTCAATATATTTTTTATAAGTTTACTTAAAAATGGAAAGTAGTAATATTCATAGCTTAAAATTTTCAGTGTAGAAATGTGCATGCATCATCTTTATTTAAAAGGATGTTAAGTCCTCTATATCATGTAATATCCTTAACAATCTATATGCTATGTATATCCTAGAGTACTGGAAGAAAGCACATGGCTTTTACTCATTAAAGGTTGTTTTAAATTCTTACTAACTTCTGGAATAATTATATTATAGTGTATTTCATTTTTGTCTCCTTAATATTTTAGAACCTCAATTATTATTAAATCTATACCATCTATATCATCAAGATACTTTCTACAAAAGTTAAATAAAATGTAATACTTTCATGAAAATTTTAAATTTATGAGATGCACAGACAAGTTGTATGTAAAATCAGCAGTAAAGAAATAATGTGAGCTGAAACATTTCCCAAGTCACCTTAACAGTATTACAGAATGTATTAAAGTGACTATTTGAACACAGTAACACTTCTAACATGGTTATATTACTTTGTTCTGAATTCAAACACCAGATGAATTTTTTTATATTAAGTATGCCCAGGCTGATCTCATTCTAAGCTGTATTCAACAAAATCATTAGTGTATGAATAGCATAGAAATGTCAAAAACTATTAAAATCCCTTTCCAATTTTTGATATTGGAAAAATATATCATGGAAAGATAGGAAAGTGGTTCTGTAATACGTAATGAAGTTCAACTTTGAACAAATCAAAACTAGATCACACTCAACTTTAAACTTATACTGCTATTGACTTTTGGCAAAGAGAGTTAGTGATTCACATTTCATGATAAGCCATTATTTGAAAGGGTTTCCTGTAATTTTGCATATATTGCTTTTGCTGAGCATGGTAAGATCACTTAAAGAGTGGGCTTGCCATATATGAACATAAAAGAAATGAGAATGTAATAACCTCTAATGAGATGAAAAGCTAATTATGTATACAATTTCACAGTGCCTACTTATTTGTTTTTAAAATTTGTTCCATTGCTTCATTTTTTACATATACTATTTTATTCTCTATTCTTTCTCATGCCATTTTATTCTTTTGTTTAGCATCCTCTCTGTTGACCCATTATGCTGAACAATTCTTGCAGAAGATAATTTGTGATCACTGTCATAATGAATCCAATTTTCCGTAACACAGACCTGGCCATGGCATGCTGCACTGCAAGGGGAACCACCTGAAAGGCTAATAAAAGACACTATTCAAGAAGCATGACTGTACTATTATAGCTTTAATTAGATCAGTCAAAATTCTTGGTGAACGCTGTTCTCTGAAATACCCCTTAGCTCAGGAAATCATGTTCTTAAAACTTCTCTCATTCAAGGATGACTACGATTACTGGTAAATATAAAAACACAGCTCAAAATATGCTACCTAATAAATAAAAATCTTAAATTATAATTGCTGATGTAAATGAAGAATCTTTTTTTCAATCATTCAATGTACTAACCAATTAGGTTTGTGGAATTGCCTTTTATTTTGAAAATGAAATATATATGCAAGATTAAAATAAAAGTTGCATACCAAACTTATTGGAAAGCATTATGCTTCTGAAAAATATTTTTAATAAAATCTAGGCTGATGCAAACATAATTTTTCCTTACCCTGAAAGAGCAAGTAATACAAGGCTCTGGTGGTTTGAATGAAAATGGCTCCCCCAGGCTCACAGGGACTGGTACTGTTAGTAGATGTGGCCATGTTGTAGTAGGTTTGGGGCTGTAGTAGGAAGTGCCTCACAAGAAGGCATGTTTTGATGTCTAAAATGCTCAATTCAGGTCTAGTATAATGCCACTTATTGCTGTCTGTGGATCCATATGTAGAATTTTCAGCTACATCTCCAGCACCATGTCTGCCTCCATGCCCCAATGCTTCCCACCATGATGGAAACCTCTGAACTATAAGTCAGCACCAATTAAATGTTTTTTTATAAGAATTGGAATTAGCATGGTGTTTCTTTATGCCAGTAAAACCCTAGCTAAATTACAGCCAAATTCCTAAGAGTCAGTTGGCAATTTTATGAATAAATCCATACTAAAAGTTAATTCAAAACACATAAAAGCAACTGCCCAGACCTAAGTCCTATGTATTTCATTTACCAAGCTTAGAGATCATTGTAGAATAGGAAATGGAAAGGTTCAAAAAGCACAGGTAGAGGATGACCACAAGGAAAAAGTGTCTTCTGTTCATAGCAATAAAAAATTATAAGTACTACACCTCATTGGTCAATATCAGAGTACTAGGGTAAGCAATAGGAAGCTGAGCCATTTACCATAGAAACATAATGCTGCCAAGTTTACAGGAGTAAGACCATGACCATGGTGGAGGGCACAGTGCCCATGACCTTTCTTTATTCATCTGATTAGCATACAAAAGGATGTGTAAAACATAATAATAGAATAAAATAAAATAGTGTGAAGTACAAACACAGAAACAGAAGAGAAGGAAGCAAACTAACAGAAGAAAATTTCACATTTTATCATGTTCTTTAGTCTGCATATAGACCAATTTAGCATCATCTCTCTGCATTCTCATGGTGACTAGAGCAATATAAATGAAACCTGAGCTTAGTAGGGAGTAAAATGGTCTCAGCTGAGGCCACCACAGGAATAATCCCAGCACAAGGAAATTCAAAGGACTATTAATATTTTCTAGTTGTTGTTCTAGTAAATTTCTCAGCTAAATGTTATTCATGGTCCTTGTTTCTTAATCCAGTTTCTGGACATAAAATGAAACCCCTGAATAAACACATGCATTTCTTGTGCAACGTCACATTTCTCATATTCCACATTCATCTATTTCTATTTATATGGCTGTGAAAGATATGCATTTAAGGCATTGGTGGTTTTATTAAGTATCAAGATACAAAATATTGTAAGTTTTCTGCTTTTTGTTTAACTGCTATTAAACACAAATGCTTGCTCTGATAACATTATATCTACAATATTCAAAATTGTAAATAGGTTCAGTGTGGTCAGATTTATATTGAGGTCTTTAATCCATTTGGAATTGAGTTTTGTGCATGGTGATAGATATGGATCTATTTTCATTCTTCTACAGGTTGACGTCCAGTTATGCCAGCACCATTTGTTAAAGATGCTTCTTTCACCCATTGCATATTTTTAGCCTCTTTGTCAAAAATCAGACATTTTACCTATAGAATTTTATATTATCCACTTAATGTAAATTATATAGTTTATAAACTTTAATGTTCTTATTTTCATTTTCAGTTTTTCAAAAACAGTGAAAATAGTAAGGCGAGAAATATTAGGAAAAATCATTTATTGTCTGAATAAATGCTATAAATAATCGATGTGAATAATTAAGAGTAAAATATAAACCTCGATATAAAATAAGGTAATATCAGCTTTTTTAACAAGCCAACCTTCTATTTCTTTTTGTTTTTTTTTTTGTATCTTCCTACAAAATAGTCAGTAACCATGAATTTCCTTTGCTGTAATGCTTAGCCATTTTTTGCAATATTGCTGTTGTTGAAATACTGTTTTTCCCTCATTACACCAAACGTATTTATTACAGGATTCAGATTCTACATCAGTTGTTTTCTCCTCAAGGAAAATACAGTCATCTCTAATTGAGGAATTATTGATTTTGAAATAATATCATTAAAATTTGCTTAATTTCTGCCCTTACACAATTTTCTCTTTAACACGATTATGAAATTTTCTCAAGAATATATTTAATAATTCCTTTTTTATACTTGGTATAAAATTGTTTCATATTGTTAATAGTAAAAATGTGAAATAGTAACTTTTATTATTGTTGTTTTTTAGATGAATTTAGTGTTAGGTTTGGTGTCAGATGCTCTATTGCTCGTACCAATTTAAAATTTGTTCCAGACTCAGTAAATTATCCTCCATTGTACTCTACCAGAAATTATCAACTAGGGATGGATGGCTAACAAAATATATATTAGGTTTATTAGTAAAATAAGAGAAAGAAAGGAAAATGTTTCTAGAACTCTTCTTGTAAAAATAGAAAACATTCAAAGTGTGAATTTCTAGCATTTGGAAAGACCATAAATAGTTTTATTTTTGTTATGTTATACACATTTTCTCATTAGGATCCCATAGCTGTCCTTCCAACATTAAACTCATTTGAGACAGAATTCATATATTTTCTTACATTTTAGTAAATAAACATTTTATTCAGTTGAACAGTCAACTATTTCAGTTAAAATCTTTGAAGGAATACAAAACTAAAATGACCTTTTCACAGTCATAGAAAAAGATGCAGATGTATTCCTTCACTACATTTAGTAAATTAATGTTACAGAAATGAGCTCCTTATAATTTGATATTTGCCAAGTATCTCCCTTGATGTCTTACAGAAGGATCTTGTGAAAGACTTTTTATGCCATACTTTCAATATGAGTAAAGGGTCAGCAGGAAAGATTCTTAAGGCATCAAAATAAGGAGTCCCAGGTTTTATTGTTTTTCATAAATTCTCAGGTGTAGAGAGACTGACTGAAGTTCAGGGAAACTTTCATTATTTGTTCAGGAAACACTTGCTTCTTTTGTTCCTTTGGTCACCAATAATTTGTTATTCATATTTTCATAGTTTTGGCAAAAATATCACTGTAGGAGTATTATAATACAACAAGTACATTCTGTTAGACTATTAACACAGAATGAATGTGCAAGGGAATATGTATATGAAACACACAAACATATTTAAATAAATGATATATGTTATCTCCATTACTAATTATGGTATTGCTATGTATTATAAATTATGAAGCTTACAAAGTTCATTGCACACTGGGAACTATTTATCATTTCTACATATTTGGGTGAGATCTACATCCACATGAAGGCACAGAGCATTTCCAGCACTGACAACTCCCACATATTAGCTCCAACAAGGTTACTTTGCACCTTTGAAAAACTGAGTTAATATCATATCATCATTAGTCCTTTTTCTATCCATTCTCCAGATTGATGTGATATTTCATGAGAATTTACTGTTAAGATATGGGTGGATAATTTGTGTTTTTGAGGAATGATGTGTTATTAGAATTATTAGATATAAGTGAGTTGGCGATTACATATGAATCATTGCGGATGTTTTAATGTAGCATAGCGTATCTCATTTTTCCACAGAAGTTGATGTGTTATAGCTGATTGTGAATTATAAGTAAAAGACATGGCGTTATTGAAGCCCATTTGGCCCTTTTATAGAAAAGACAGGATAAAAACTCCCTATAAATTGATGAATTGAACATTGAGTAAGGAGAACAAGCCAACAGTTAATTACATGCTAACAAATGGAATTACTAAATAGTTGTAACTACGCTCTACCTCCTCACTATTAAACAATCAAATACATATACTGTTGTATCATTAAGGTTGTATTATTGTTGACCTACTGTCGGCGCTTGGCTATAATCCTAGCACTTGGGAGGAAGAGGCAAGCAGATCACTGTGAATTCATGGCTGGCTTCATCTACAGAGTGAGGTCCAGGACAGGCAAGGCTATGCGAAGCGGCCATGTCTCCCCAAACAAACAAACAATAACAAAACCCCCAAAAATTCCATTATTGCTTATCACATAAATAAGCTACAACTAAAATATTATAAATTTTGAAAATATCATGAAAGTGTGATGTCTTAGAAAATGATAAGTGATTTTTTTTTTGGCTTTTTGAGATAGGGTTTCTCTCTGTAGCTTTAGATCCTGTCCTGGAACCAGCTCTGTAGTGATAGACTGAAAGGGGAGCGGGCCCTGCTTTTTGTCCAGCCCAGCTCCCGCACGGCTAGCT
>LOEQ01004353.1:104856-122984 GCA_001685075.1 Bramus lutescens | reverse complement strand
TGCTCAGACCGACTGCTCAGACCGACTGCTCAGACCGACTGCTCAGACCGACTGTACCACCTGTAAAGGATACTGTATAACCTGTTGACCTGCTTCAAGGTTGTGAAGTTTGTTTTATATTTGCAAATTTTTGAGCTGTCACAATTTCTGCAGTGGACTTTGGTGCTGCAGCTGCCTTTGAGTCATTTATGTCTGTTTGTATCCACACATACACATTACTGTATGTAACTCCATTAAAACTGATTGGATCACTTCCTGGGGACTGACATTTCTCTATACTTCGGTGTGTTAACAGTTCTAAATCTGGGATGAGTTGACGTGTGTTCCTTTAACATTAGGAATAGTGTCACCCAACATGGCCTATTAAAAACACATTATCCACCGCAATATTGTGGCTGTTTGAATCTAAATGGACCACATCCTCATACATTTGAACATTTGGATCCTAGCTGGCATAACTATAACGGTTTGGTAAAGATTAGAAGATATGACCTTATTGGAGAAGATGTCTTACTGGAGATAGGCTTTAAAGTTCAAACATACACCCTCTTTTTTCTCTAAATGATCTTGGTCTCATCCTAATAATAGAGAAGTAACAGAGCCCCATGTATAATACACACAAAAAAAGAGGGATTTCCAGAGAGATAGCAGCCATAACCCTCTCTGCCAATAGGAGTCACAGTAGATATTAAGGTATCATCTTGGGCTGGAGTCCTTTTCTTATTTGGTATGCTTATAGCCATTTGGAGCATTTTAAATGATGGCAGGGACCTGACTGTGTGAGAGAAATTTTGCTAAAAACTAATGTGAACCATGAAGAATAGTTGAGATATTCTAAGCAAAATTTCCTGAATTTGGCACCAAGGAAAGAATAACACAGCAGACAACAAACAATTGAGTTAGCAAAAATTGTTACATAGAATTCTCTCTGTCTCTCCATTCCCCAATTCTAATAAACTTCCCTGTGAATAAAGATAGATCCCGTTGAAGTCTACAATACTTCAAACATAACAAAGCTTAAGAGACTATCATTCTGCTTTCCGTAGAACTTAGAATTTATCATTACTGTAAAAAAAGATGGTGAATTTTGCTTTTGTGTCTTTCCTTTTTATTTATTTTCTGCTGTAATGAGTACAGACGAGACTTGGTTGTTGATTACTGTGACTCAAGGAACTTGGGCAAAGGAAAAGAGTTTTGGAACTTAAAATAAAATCAACTGAAATTTAACAAGCCATGTTTTATATAGTCAGGAGGAATTTGAAATGCATCATTTGCTAGGATATTTCCCATTATGCTCACATTTTTATCATTAAAATATTTTCTTTGAATTTTTGTATGGCATTGTCTTCATGATAGACAACAGGCTTTTAACTTCTAAGAAATTTTTCCCTTTTTATTTTTCATTATGTTACATTAAATTGGGGAATTATTTTCTCTCATCTTTATTCTGAAGAGAAATAAATGTCCATATTTCACTGCATTTGTTTGTGTTAACGCTGTTTTACATTCTGTAAAGTTATTAGACCAGACATTCATTTCGCTTTAGTATAAACAGCTTTTAAAACCATGTTTTCCAAATTGATTATTGCTGGCTTATAGCGGAGAGTTGACTTTAACTTTTGCCTTGGATATTGATCAACAGCTGATTGAAAGCATTACTGCTAGTGTGTATACGGGTCATATTAAGAATTTCAGTGGGAATTAATACACCATATGAAATAAAGACAACCGCATTCTTCATTTTACAAATTCCTTCCCTTTCTTTGTTTCCTTCATTCACATTCTTTATTTCTTCCTAATGGATATCTCCACAACTTCATCCTTAAATAATAATGAATAGACCTCTTGAGAATAGGCAAATTTTACTACATTCCTCTTCTTAGTATCAGGCTAAATATTTTAGTGTCATTATGTTTTCAGTTAGAGTTATGTAGCTGTTTTTGCCTCCCGTTTTCAATGGCTGTGAAGAATAACAAATTTTGTGGGAAAAATAGGGAGCAAATTAAAGGCCTGGAAGTTTTCTTTTATTTATAACTCAGGATTCTATACAACTTTGTCTCTTCTCAAAGATGGGTTAATATTTTCTAACTTATTTCCCCAGGAGTATTCTAAATCAATATGCAAATAAAAATTTAGTTTACTTCTTAGAGGTAATGGGCCCAATAGTTCACACTTTTTATGACATTTATTATTATTTTATGTTGAAATTTACATCCTTTATTGGAATGCGTCTCTACGGAATCTAATTTGTAGTGAAACTAGATAGCAATTTTGATGAATAACAAGTTTTTGTTATTAAAGTAAAATATATATTTTATATAAAATCTCAAGAGAAATGAGGATATTACCCGTATAAAGAGATTTTATTTGATTATTGATAAAAATCAAATCAAATTTTATATAGATTCACAGAAAGCTAGAAAATATGTATTTTACTTTTTGTGAGAAAAATTAATATCTTGGCAAGAAACAGTGCATATTTTGAAAATTGTCCAAGGAAGTTACTCAAATGGGTAGATTAATAAAGAATTAATTAATTATAAAAGAACTATTTCTTTAATTATGAAAGAATGTTTATGAAATGGATGTGCTTTGTGTTCTAAATTTCATATAGGACCAAGGAAAACAAGATATAAGTGGAGCAATTTCCTTGATACATCAAGGTCATAAGTACTAAGTGATTGGAAGTACTTCAAGTGCTTAATTATGTAAACACTGAGATCAGACACTCAACAGAATCGCTTGACAAAAAACCTACCACCTTCACAAAAATGAGATGTTATTGACTAGCTCCATCCTGTCTGAGCTCCTGAGTAAATATAAATAACTTAAGCAGGAAAAGGATGTTGTAGTATTTGAGAAAGGGTGACCAAATTGGAAGTTATATTAGTAAACAGTTTTTTAGAAAAGAAAACCTTTTTTTCTAAACATCTATGAACATATCATCCATAGTTTGGTGCCTTCCCTATCCTTGCTCAGACAACCTTCTCTTTGCAGTCATCAGAGAATAAGAGATGAAAAAAATATATATANATATATATATGTATATATATATATACACACACATGTATATGTGTATATATACACACGTATATACATATATATATGCAGAAATTCAAAAGTGTTGTAATTAAAAAATATCTGCACACAAGAGAACGATGCCATGTGAAGGAACTCACATGGAGGGTTTTTTTTAAATTGAGGAACAGAGAGTGGAAAAGGGAGGGGAGGAGACAGAGGAGACTGGTCTCTTGGACAGGAGAGGCACAAGAGAAGAGGAGATGAGAGAAGAGCAGAGGAGAGGAGAGAGAGATGGATGTAACCCTTATAAAAGACAAAGTAGTAAATGTGCACAGCAGTCCCACTTAGTGCCTACAGCTGAGGCTGCATCCTCTCAGAACCTCAAGGTCAGGCCAGTACAGATGCCTGAATTCTAATAAAGGAAGTGTTCTAATTGCTGTTCCTTAAACTTGACTATCCAATACAGTAGCTCAATGTCATGGTTGGTGATTTGACAACTTGACAGAAGCTGGGGAAGAGGGAAACTCAATTGAGAAAGTAATTCCTTGCCTACAGGCAATCCTCTAATAAATGGTCTTGATTAATGACTTATGTAGTTAGGGCAAGCTCATTGAGGGTGATGCCACTCCAGGATAGTTGGTCTTAGTACAAGAAAGCAGGCTTAGCAAGAAGCTAGTAATCAGCACATTTCCATATCCTATGGTGTGTTTCTGGCTTGAATTCTTACCTTCATTCTGGAATTGAAGTAGAAGATGAAATAACCAATTTCCTACCAAAGTTGCTTTTAGTGATGGTTTTATCGTAGCTATTGAAATATAATCCAAACACTGCAGTAGTTACCGACACAAAACCTGTCCAAGAGCAAGACAAGTAAACTTTTCAGCACAGATGAAGGAGTTCTCCCATGTTCCCACACACCTGCAAGCAGCTATTAGCAATTCATAGCTGTTCAGGGAAGGAAATAGTCACTTTTCTTCAGGTGTATGGCCATGAGATGATTTTTTACTCTGATGTTCTCTGATATTAAAAGTCAAAGCAACCTGAACAAATAACCTTCTAAAGTTTCTTAAATCAAAATGTGTTTTTATATAGATTTTATAAATTATTTTTCTTAGGTATATAATCACAGTACTACAAAGTTTACATAATATCAGACATTATTTGACATACACATGTGTACACAAATGAGTTAACATCAAATAAATTCAAGGATAATAAATTAAACTTTTTGTGGAAATATCTCTAAATTCCTAAAGTAACAAATAATAATAGTAACTACAAACCTCTGTGGTCACTATTTACAATAACTAATGTACTATGCAAAATATTTAGATATCCTAATGAATTATTGGTACACAATTGAATGGTTTAATAACCAGAATAGATTATAGATTTCTTGGAATAATACTGAGCTCAAGTTATAGATGCTTTGGGAGGTACATTTGCTTTTATGTTGGGGAGTGTTTAGTTATTTCACACTTAAAGAAAACAGTATCTGAAACTTTCCTTTTTAGTGTTTTAATGTTATTATTCTGGGCAACAATTGATTTCTTACTTGCAATTTTTTCCAAGAGTAGCATTCTGTACTTTTTCTTTAGTATGCTGTTGGGAGCTATGAGCCCCTCAGGTCCTCAATTTCTGGTAAACAACTCGAAATGCTTGCAGCTGCTCTGAGCATAAGACCCTCAAAGTTTTTGATAACAGGGGAGTGGTTTCTGGTGCATTTGGCTGGGGCGTGGCTATTTAAGCTGCTCCTGGACACAATAAGGGGGTGGGCATTCCTGTTTCAAGGATGACCCGTGTCTCTGTTTGTGTGTCTTTGTGTGTTTAAATCTCCAGGCCCTTGCCTGGCTAGCGAATGGTCCTGTAGTGCAGGCGCCACAATACATGAGTAATACCGTATTGTCACATAGTACAGGCGGGCGGTACAGTATGCAAGAAGGTATAATTAATATGATAAATGTAAGACTGACATTTTATAAGCAAGAAGGGGAGAATTACAAATGACTATTGACTTACAATACAAAATTACATAAAAATTTTAAAACAACGTACTTAAATAATAGACAACTTAAATAATAGACATTCAATTATGTGTTTCATCAATTAAAATTATTTAAATATTTGAATAGATCAACCAATATTGTGTACATTATTTTAATTAAAATAATGTAATGTAATCAAGATTTCACTTTTGCAATTGATATACACTACATATACCTTTGCATGATGTTATGATTTTTAAAGGTCATACTTTCATTATTTGTATTCTCTTAATCTTATAAATGAGTGATATAAGATATTTGTCTTTTACATACCACTTATGCTTTTTGCAAAACGTTGATGTTCCAAAGGTTTTCTTCCCACATGAAACAATTCTTACATGGAAGTCTTGATGAAGGTTACCTCTCAGGCCTAACATTCATCAGTACCCTTGACTGTTGCCTCATGTCTTTGCTATGAATTCATGAACATTTTGGGCCATTTACACACCCCAATTACATTGATATGTACAATTCACCCCAATATTTAATTGAAACATTAAAAATTATGTAAAATACTCCTAAATATTCATGATGATGGAAATGTGAAGCTACCTTATTTTTTAAAGGAAAGTTTTAACCACTGTTTTCAATTCTCAGAGAAGTTTTGAACCATTTTATTTTACATACAATAAATTCCTTAATAAAACCATTCTAAAAATGTACAGTTTTCCTTTTTAATAAAATGTAACAAAATATAACCACAGAATACTTGACATTTAAAAATCAAATTAGTCGAATATTAAATATTTATAAAGCTGTATATTTAAAAATATTCATAAAATTCTATGCAATTTTGAAGACTTAAAAAGAGAATGGCACAAAATTGAGAGAATTTTCCTTCATCTAAAATGAAAATATGTGTAATAGAAGCTGTTAAGATTTCTGTCTTGTTCCTGTCTCCTCTCTGTGTATCGGTAAGAAATTGACGTGCTCTGTGTGTGAGGTTTTTTTTCCACTCATGATAGCATAGCACCCGAACATGGCTTCTCCAGCACAGTATGCGGTTTCATGAAATACTGTGCAGTGTGGAGTAAAGATGCTTGTGTTCAGTCCAATCCCACAGAGTTTTGAGCAGTACAGCTTTTACAGATTCGTGGTTTCCTGCTGCGTCCCCTTGACTTGCTCTAGGGGAACAGTTTGCACTTCGCAAAGGTCAATTGTGCCTGCTCAGTCTGTACTTCATTTCTTTTACTAAAATTTAAAAGGTAAATAGATTACAGATCTTTAAATTTGTTTTACAACAAATAAAAGTGGCATGAAACATTTTATGAGCTCATTCTATATAACAGCAATTATTTCATACTCCCAACCATGGAGAACTACATTAACACATTGACAACCATTCTCCTAAATATGACCACCTAGCCATATTTAATTTTGTGTATGCATCTGGTTAATTAGTTTGAAGGATGTGATATATACATTTCACTGTAAACACTTTGACTGAATTATACATAATCACAATGAATAAAAAATCTGATGCATATACAATTATTCTAAATTGTGTTTGGAACAAGGACCACTTTATTACTACTGTACAAGAAAAAAATTACTATTAGTTCATGGAGTAGTACTTGTTCATGTTTACTTATGCTGATCTTCTTTTATATTTAATACAAATGATTGTGTGTTTTGAAAATGACATTCTTTCATGAATATTTTGATGTTTTAATTATATTTGATAAAATACTTTCACTCTCATCCACACCTCTTCTGTACAATACAGTTTCTTCTTCTGCATGGATCTTTGAGGTCTGAGAAGAGGGGAGTCATAAAGACACCTTGTTTAGGACGTATTACCTCAATGTCTCTCTTTGTTGTGGCTCTGAGGTCTAACATTCATCTGCTGTAAGGCTCTGCTTTTCTGATGAGCAATGCACTGATCTATGGTTTTAGCAATACGTTATTAGGAGTCATGAATGACAGTAAGATTTTCCCTGAGTTGATGACCTGTCTAGTCTAGGTTTTTAGCCACTTTAGCAGTGTTGTTAGGGTCCAGGAGAAGTCCCACAAAAGATTGTCATCCACGTCCTCTGTGTTAGAATCTTCTTAACGATTAGTCCTTTGACCAGCTTTTCATGTACTTGTTTTTGTTTTGGAAAATAACTTTTCAGATCACTTATTTTGACATGCAGTGGATATTTTCTATTTAGTTTCCCATGTTATGTATTCTGGATATCAATTATGCTAAGCCATTTCTCTAGCACCAGAAATATATCATTTGTTGTGGAATATTAAAAGGCTTTGAGTTCACAAATCTTTTGTGTAGATTTTACAATGTATAAACTAAATCAAAGGATGATATTAATTACTTGATAGTATATGTATGCTGATTGGATTCTGTTATGAAAATAAGACTTTCTGATTGCTGTTTTACTAAGGTTGTTCTAGAAATTGCCACTTCACAGCAGCAAGCAATCTTATTATTTCTATGACTCAGTGAAGAGCAAATGCAAACAGCCAGGATAGATTTAGTCTTAACAAGACACTCAGGCATCCCATGGGGAGTTTCCCTTTAATTGGAAGTTGAATGACAAATACTTAAGAGAATTATTCAACAAAATGATCCAAGATAATATTCATCTACTGGTGAAAAATAAGACTTTATTTCACTTTCAGTTTTAGGAAGGCGTATTTGATTTTTTTTTCCCTGAGGGACAATAGAAAATGAACTTTTAGGGCAAAGTTTAAGTATTTGCACTCTCAAAAATTCAAAGTTTATATTTCTAAAAATTAATTCCATTGAATATAAAATAAATTGTTCAGAAAAGCAACATTTTTGTCTGTAATTAAATTTAGTTTTGTTATTATACTTCAGTGAGTGGCAAAACACACTTTATCTGAAGGCCATGTCTGTGTAAGTACAGTGCTGTTGTATATAAGTCAGGTCATGGTGATTCTAAGTTATTGTCCATTCAATAGGTTTAACATAGAGTCAGGCTCTAGCTTGTCCCTACAAAATAAATTATCTTCAATTGCAGTGTAATGAATTAAAACAGATTTAGGGACTAAAACCACAAAATTGTTTTCATTTTAGATTTAAAATAAGAAAACTAAAATCAAGAAATCAGTGTAGTAGGAGTCTTTCTTATTTTCAAATACAAAGTAA
Organism: Bramus lutescens; assembly: GCA_001685075.1. Taxonomy (NCBI): domain Eukaryota; kingdom Metazoa; phylum Chordata; class Mammalia; order Rodentia; family Cricetidae; genus Bramus; species Bramus lutescens. The sequence continues at coordinate 114,809 of LOEQ01004353.1, read as the reverse complement.
GGACAATAAGATAGATATATTAACTTCACTGATATAATGATTATACAATACAAATACACATTAAAATACAACATGCTTAGTATTTACATAAATTATTTTTGTTGCTCAAAAATTTTCAGATTTCATAAACTACCATAATAGGTCATTGCATGGTATGTATGTCAATTAAATTATCACATGATTGTCATTGTATAATTATGTATAATTAAAATGAGAACCATAAAATATAATAGTATTATTTTTTGACCAGAATCCAGAAAGTATGGCTACAACCTATAATATCAATTTCTATACATATCTTTTCATATACATTCTACCTTTACACAATTGTCCCATCTTTGCCCACATTTTTTGGATCTATGAAATGCTTTTGACTTTTATGTTATCTCTTTTTTCTTAATTGTGTTTTCTGTTTTATGTAATTTGCAGATATATTTTATTATTTTAATGACATATATTTCACATGTGTTTTGTAGGAGTATATTCATGGAAATGGAGGTTCTCAAGGAGGCCATAAAAGGGTGTCTGATCTTATATAACATGAGCTAGGATTTTGAGCTTCTGAATATGACCTTTGGAAAATCAAACTCATCCTTTGAAAGAGTAGCACTTATTTTTAATTACTAAGTGATCACTTCAGCTCCCTGCCTTTTTTATTTTCTTGAAAATTTTAGACACAGTTTTGGATGTACTCAAAGAAGAATTTATTCCCATAATTTTCATTACTGTCATAGTGCTGACTACTGTCATGGTTTCCTCTCCATTCTCTTTAGTCCATTTTTGTCTTGGTTTCTAATAGAACTCTTTTTTTCAAATTTTTAAATTTTATCTTATATTTTTGAGATTCCTCCCTCTCTTCCTTTCTTCCATACCCATCCTTTCTCTTTTTCAAATTCATGGTGTACTTTTCCATTAAATGTTATTGTATTTATGCCTTTCATTTTATCTTTGTTGATATTCATTTTAGACTCTTCATGATTTAATATTTAATTACTATTGTCCCATTGTTATTCCTTGGCTACTTTTTCCAGTTGGATTATGGAAAACCTCTACCTTATTTCTCATCTTTGTGTTCACTATGCATAATCTTTTAAGATTTGAAATTAAGAATTTTGGGCTTCCAGTTGGAAGGTAATATTAAAACACTATGCATATATTATAAATCTCATCCAGACTCTGGATTTCAGCAATTACTTATGTTATTATAACACCATTGAATTCTTTTTTTGTTTGTTTCTTTGAGTTTTCCAATGTGTCCTCTTCTTGAACTTCAGAATAATTGTCATCACTTGGCTCATACTTTATCTGCCTATCTCTACATTAATAATAACTATGTAGTTAGCTAGACATTTCTTTAATTTTGTAGTCTATTCCTACTTCCTAAAAGCACAATTATGTCAGTTGTATCTGTTAAACAATGGGTGAAAGAATCTTCTTTAGGGCATACAGTGCTTACCTTTAAGCGTATAATGTAATTTATTAGAATTGATTTTTCCATTCAACCATGTGTTGTAATATACTAGAAACAAGTGTGTTATGACTGTAAAGCAAGTAATGTACTCTCCACTTTGATCTTTCTGAACACTTTTGTGTATTAATATTTTTGACATTACAGACCTTTATGTCACCAAAACACTCTGAGAGAGTAATAATATGTTTATATGAAAACCATTTATGCAACAGGATTTTTTGGGTCTAAAATGGGAATAATACTTCATTCTGTAGTAATATGACATTACCTATTATTTTCCCTTCAAGAATTTAAACATAGTAAAGAACAATAATATAATAATCAGAAAAATGGGAGAAAATAAACCCAATTTTGGTATTTTTGTCATTTTAGATGTAAAATCTAGTTTAGCTTGGATAAGGCATCTGAAAGGTTATAAATGTGTTTCCTCTTAGAGTCTAAACATACCTGGAGTCTCAAATGTAAAAATAACATACTTTAGTGCCACTACTGCAATATATTAAGCAACTTTCTCATATAAATATTGCCACTATTAGGTTATCTAAAATTTCTCTTTTGCTTGTGTTCCTCATGTTCTGAAATACACTGCTTTTCTTTTATTTACATTTATTATTTTTAGATAACTCTGTTAAATACTTCATGTTCACCAAATTCATTAGTTGTCATTTATATATTTTTTATTTATTATACAGTGAGACAACATAGTTTTCTAATACTGTTAGTAAATCTTATAGTGAAACTCTCTCGAAAACAGATGATTTATTTTATTTTATCTCATTCAGAATGACATCAATAATGACAGAGATAGTATAGCAATAATCAAACATCATTGTAGTATAAATGGGTGGATTATTTTTCCAAAGAAAATAATTTATGGTCACATTCAAACCTTAATAGACTTTTTTATTTCTTTAAAAAGCCATCCAGTTCATGCATGAACAAAACTTATTTGCTTTCATAGTCAGGTTATGCTTGTGTCTAAAATAATAGGTAAGTAATTTAGGTGATGCATCATAATGCTGCCTGATCATCTACATAAAAGAAAGGCATGGAAAACGTACTCACAGAACTCATACTTGACCTAGTTATATATACATTTTTTTAAATATACCTCAAAATTTTCAAAAAACAAAATAATTCAACAATAGATACTAGAAATGGAGAAAGAAGCCTGAGACAGAGAAACACTGAATGTTACTTTAGCTCAATTGAGAAGAAGTGGATAAAACATATTTCATATATATGTATATGTATATATATATATATAACAGAATTTCTCTTAAAGGAAATAAAAGTATAAAACTATGAATTCAAGAATACCTACTCTGCCCAATTTGTTGAAAGTTCTGTTAGATCCTCTGCAATTTACTTTTTTTTTGTTTTTGGTTTTGGTTGTGCAAATGTCTAAATTGATATTGAAATCTTGAGGAAAATATGAAAGGAAAGGCTTCAAAATATTGTCTCTTTCTTAAAATGCAAACTTACTAAAATAGCAGCTATTGACTAAATTATTTCCTATTTGCGTATAAAGTATACATCAAATACTTAGGTTCAATCGATATTTATGCCAGTGCAACAATGAAACTTTCTATTTTCATTTTTATTTTAATTCCACAATGATTCCTTGTCCCTAGTGTAGATACATTATTTCTATTTCTTTCTGAATATTTTAAATATATGAATACATTCATAGGACATGTGTTTAGGTCTATATGTACATGTGAGTCCATATTTGTGTTTAGGATTATGTGGATGTACCTACATGTGATGGTCTGAAGTCAACATGTGATTTTTTTTAAAGAAACTATCCCCTTTTTTAAAATACAGGCCCAATTACTGGTACCTAGCACTTGCTAAGTATGCTAGGATATTTGTTTAATGAGCTCCAAGGATCCACATATCTTTATGTCCTCAGAGTTGAGAAACCAAACATATGCCAACAGAGACCTTTTTTACGTGGGTGCTGGAGAAAAGAACCTGGGTCCCTATCATTATAAACAAGCAATTTATAAATTGAGCTATCTCTTAAGACAATTAAAAGTAATTTTGAAGATATTCTTGCTTGAGAAATATGATTCTGTATACTATTTTGAATAACCTATTTATGTCTCTTGTTCTATTCTTGAGTACAAATTAGGGCATCATCAAATACTCCTCATTTTCTCCTATGTCTTTAAGGGTGTCTTATATACTCAACGTTCTTTTTTAATGATATATCTACATTTTTATAATATATCCCCTGAAGTATGAGCCATTTATAACTCTTCTTCCTTTCAAAACTCTTGTTTATATGCTTTCCTTCCTTAAAAACATCCTAATTTCAACATAGTTTTACAGGGAAATAATATATATCAAAGACTATTTGATAAACCTTATAACCAATAACACATCATCTAGTCAACTATATTTTTTTCGTTTATGTGGTGTCAACTTTAGACAGATGATGAATTGTATCTTTAATATTTTATTTTCAAACAGATGTGCACAGAGTGCTTAGATACTCTCTAAGATTTCTTGATCATGTGTATATTCTCCATAAGAATATATAATTTCAGTTCTAATTCCTATGACTTGGGGTTGGCCCTTTAATTTCTTTTTACATCTATTGCTTATCTTGGCCTCTTCAGCAGCTTACCCATAGAATACGACAAAATTTCTCTTTCTAAATATTTACTGCTCTGATCATTATTGCTCAAATAAAGTTGTGGTCTTTCCAAACCACTCCAAATGTGAAGGTTAGTTTGCGGACAATAGGAAGCACAGACTATTATAACAGGATACTACAAGTTTCCTAGGTTAGAGATATATGAAATCTAATGCTCTAACTGAGGAGTAAATTTACTTTTTAACTAACCCTTAGTCATTCGTATACTTTTCAATAGTAGAGGTTTTGGTAGATTTTTCCACTTTTCTTTTGGGGTTTTGGAGAAAAGACTTATCATTTTTTTCATTACTCAATTCCTAATGTTAGAAAAATATCTTAGTTTTGGTAACGTTCTCTAGTATTCTAAAGCACAGACAAAAACACTTGAACACAGAAACAAATAAGGTGATACAAAAACAAACAAACAAACAAATGATAACAACAAAAAGTCTGGAACCTAAGAAGAAAGTTTATTATAGATATTACTGAATATGTAAAACAATAAATTAGTTAAACTATGTGATACTTGACGATTAATGAATTAAGCCTAAATTTTAAATAGAGATGTCTCCACACTAAAACCAATGGACTTGGTTGAGACAGCATAGACTTATTGATTTTTTTCATTAGTACAAGTATAAACATGACCTATATCAAGTCTGGGGTGATGACTTCATTCAGAAGTGTGAGAGAACCAGAGCTCAGTTCCCAGATCCCAAGTAGAAATGTTAATTAAACCACCTTAAAGACTAATGATTTATTATGTTTATTATTTAAATGCTAACAAGTTCATTGTAAAACAAATCAACCATTTAAGCATATATTTTTATATGTTTTACAAATGCAGATAGTAAATAAATCAATACATATTTTTTATATCCAATATTCCCATGTCAATGGAAAGCCTTTGCCCAGGATCTATGGCACTCAGTATTCTCCCTGTAAGTCTGAACATCAATAAATGCTGAGATACTCTCAATTTAAAGATCTATTTTTCTTGTGTGTTTATTTTTAGAATATCATATAAATGAAATTATACTGTATTCAATATATTGGATCGTGATAATTTCACTCACTATATCTTTTGCAAATGCACTTTCCCTGCTATTTATACTTACAACTTGTTCATTTTCTTCTGAGGAAGTATACCACCTATTCCACATATTTTGTTTTTTCAATGCAGAGATTAAGTTACAGACACTTGTTATGCTACCCATATGGAGCTCCATGAATAAAGATATTTAGATGACCACAAATGTACTTCCATTTTATAGGCAAAACACCTAGAGGTAATATTGCTTATCTGTGGGCATGTGTTTCTTTTATGAATAAATTCTTAATTTTTTCCATAAATTAATGTAACCATTTTCATAACCATAAGCAGCGTTTGGGAGTATAAATTCTCCAAATAATCTCAAGTGCTTGAAATAATCAAATGTGTTAGTTGTTAGGCCTTAGAAAAAAACATATTGATTTTTAATATAGCTGTTGACTGGACCCCAAGTTTTTGATCCTTTCCATCTTGACTAAAGGTCAGAGAGTTTAAACTTATTTTTCTTCCTCAAGGACAGACAACAGGATGTTTGACCAAATGTGTGGTTACTGGATGATTTGCTTCTCAAAGCCAGACAACAGGAAGTTTAACTTAGGTCAGTGTTACCAGGTGTTTTGAGATTTAAGGAGGTAGTTACAGTTGCTTGCTCTTTGTATCATGGAGGTCTTGTGTCCTCCCCTTTTGATTTGGGTATATAAGGACTGGTGAGCAACAAACTATGGGCTTTTATTACAGAATTCACTGGAAGCCCTCCTGACTCTGTCTTCTGTCTCCTGTTTACTTCTTTCCTCAATCCACACTCCTCTGGAAAGTACAGACTGGTTGGGCCGGACCCAACATGTTTCCATTTCTTGCTATTGTTAATTTAGCAATAAACTTGGATGTGTGCATAAATATTTCATAAGCTATAAAATCTTTGAGCTATTTCTGAGTCAGTGTTCTTCTGCGAAGAGACACTATGACCATGGCAACTCTTATAAAGGAAAATGTTTTATTGGGGCTTGCCTACAGTATCAGTTTTAGTCCATTGCATCATGTCAGGGATCATGACTGACAACATTCAGGTAGTCATAGTGCTGCAGAAGTAGCTAAGAGTTGTACATCTGAGGCTGCAGGCAGCAGGAAAAGAGAGACTTTGGCTTTGGCATAGGCTTTTGAAACTTCAGAGCCCACCTCCAGTGACAGGCTTACTCCAACAAGGCCATACTTCCCAATCCTTTCAAATAGTGCCACTCCCTGGTAACCACACATTCAAATCTAAGAGCAGTTGGGACCATTCTCATTCAAGCCACCATATTCCTTGCCCGGGAATCTTTGACTTTTCCCTATATCATAATGCAAAATGATGCTAGTTCAACCTCAAAGGTGCCCATAGTCTGCCATAGTCTGAATATTACATAGAATTCCAATGTTCAAAGTTTCTCTTGAGACTCAAAGTAGTCTCTTAGCAGTAACTCTTATAAAATCAAACTAAAAGCCAGATCATATATTTACAATAGACAATACATAGAATATGGATTAACATTCCTAAAGGAAGGAAGGGGAGCATTGAGAAGAAATACAAGATCAAAGCAAAAATCAAAACCCAACTGGCCAAGCTCAAAACTCTGCAACTCCATAATTGATGTCAAAATATTCATCCACTTTCCAACTATTTTCAGGTTTGTTCACTGCAACCATGACAATTAGTCATTGAGGCAAATTTTACAACCTCTTTCTTGTTTCCTTGACTTTATATCCAAAGCAACTTGGCTGAAGATGGAACTTGTGCTCCTCTTTCTATTTCATTTGTGCCAGCTTCCGGTTTTCGACAGTTTCCCTAATTGTTTGGCTTTTCTTTAACCCCTTTCCACAAATTGGAAGCCTAGCTGAATGAGATTGCATCCTGAGGTCATGACTCCCTTTATTCTATAGAACATCAGACTTCTGTTTAAATATTTCATGTTTTGTCGGTGTACTATTGTGAAGAAACACCAATAGCAGAACACAACATATAAAGGAAAGCATTTAATTGGTCCTGGCTTACAGGGTCACAGGTTTAGTCCATCCTCCTCCTCCTCATGGTGTAGAGCATGGAAGCATGCAGGCAGACACAATGCTGGTAAAGTAACTGAGCATTCTGCATTTGAATCCTAGGCCATAGGAAGAGAGAAAATCTGGGCTTGGGTTGGGCTTTTGAAATTTGCATCCTACCCAAAGTGACAAAATTTCTCCAACAATGCCACATCTTCTAAACTTTTCAAATAGTACCACCCCCTGGTGACTGAGTATTCAAATCTATGAGCACATGGGGGCAACACTCATTCAAACGACCGCTATGGTACAACTGCATCATATTGAAGTGTTATTTTTATTTCTCTTTCTCTTTTTTTAACTCATTTTACATACCAACCACTGTTTCCCCTCTCTCCCTTATTCCCTTTCCTCCACCAACCATTCCCTCCTCAGAGAGGGTAAGGCACCATGGAGAATCAACTAAGTCAGGCATATTGAGCTGAGGTAGGACCAAGTCCCTCCCCATTGAATCAAGACTTAACAAGGTGTCCCAATATAAGGAATGGGTTCCAAAAAGCCAGTTCATGTGCCAGGAATAAAGTGATATTTTTAATTTATCAAGAAATGTTTATATTTATTTCTGTACTATCAGTACTAATTTAGACTCCCACCAGTAGTAAATGTGGCTTCTCACCCCACATCTTGGCAAGCATTTACTGTCAAATATTACAATTACATTTAAAGGATGCTCTGAGTTCTTATACTATTAATGGTTTATAAGTATTTTTCTCATTTTTGTCATATGCTCCTATACCATGTGAACAACATAAATTTGTAAAAATGAAGAGAGAGAGGCCAAGTGTCTTGACTTCACACCAAATTCAGCACTACAATTTCATCAGGGTATTAATGATTTCAAACAAACAATCTTATATTCCAAATTGCATGACACTGAATAAAATGTTACTAATTCACTTATTGGAAGTACAGTGTTATACTGTTCCGTGTATTCATTTTTTTGTTGTTTTTTAATTGATTATTATTGAGCTTTACATTTTTCTCTGCACCCCTCCTTACTTCTCCCCTCTCCTTCAACCCTCTCTCAAGGTCCCCATGCTCCCAATTTATTCAGGAGATCTTGTCTTTTTCTACTTCCATGCATTCTTTCATTGGAAGAATTATGAAGACTTTGGAAAATAATAATTACTTCCATTAACATAATAGAATTTAGATTAACAAAGTCAATTACTATCTTCTTTTATGCCAAATGTGTCATGTTATAACTTTAAAACAAGTCAGTGTGGGGCAGATATCAGACTGTATTATAACTATCTTCTTTGAGTAAAAAGATTCATTTATATGAATAACAGAGGAACATATAAATGTTAGATAAAATAAGCATTTAAAATACTTTATTTTGGATGTAAGACTATTCTATTACTTTATTACAAGGATTATGCCAACATGTTTTTACTTTCAATAAATTTACTAGAAATTCAAAATATCAAGTAGATCCCCAGTTTCAGATAACTGTGTTTATGCTCAACTTTTAATAACCAGAGGTAGTGAGCACACTTCCATTGTTTTTCCTTTTTATTGAAAATAGATTTTTTCATGTAATATTGCCAATTATGATTGTTGGAGGCAACAGAGTGAATCTGTTCCACCTTGACTTAAGGTCAGAGAGTTCAGACCTATTCTGGCTCCATTCAATGTTATATGACGTGATGCTTGTCCTAAGATATGGTTATAGGATGTACTGCCTAGACAAAAGGATATTTTGTTCTAGAGTGTGGTTGCTTGACGCTTTCCATTCCCTATTCGTATTGTTCTATATTTGGTCTTTTCACAGTGTCCCAGATTTAGTAGTGCCTGGGGCATTTTAGAGTTAATATTTTATTTGACCATGGTATACATTTCATCTAATGCCTACTCAATGTCTAAGATCTCTCCTTTATTTCTAATATTCTGTTAGTGAGAATTCCCTGTGAGTTTCTTGTTTGAGTTCCTAAATTTTTCATTTACAGAATTCCCTCAGATTTTTTCTATCATCTTTCTATTTTCAGGTCTCAGTTTGTTTTAGTCATTTCATTCCACTATTTATGTTTTCATAGACTTTTTATTCATATTGTCTTTAAGGACCTTTATCATACTGATAAAGGTTGTTTTACTAATGGACTATTGTGGAAGGTTTGCTGAGATCTCATGGAGACACATTAACTTGGCTGTAATTGCTTCTGCTTTCATGCTTGTGTCTAGGTATCTGGGTTTGGAAAAATTATGAATGTAGGTACTAATATATGGCTTTATACTTTTTGGGTGAGTGTTTTGTTTCTTTTGCCCTCACTGGTTCTTCGAAGAGTTTGCTAGCTGTGTATTGCTTGGTAGTAAATTCGTCTAATATTGACACTTTTGGCCACTGAGAGATGCAGGTAAATATGTATCTATAAAATGATGTCTGAGACTTAGGAGTGGATATGAGTTAAGGTTGGTGTAAGGGATGAAAGCAGTGTGTTCTGACCAGGATGTGCTTAGTTAGTCATCTGGGAATGGGTATAGAGAGTGAGGATAGGAAAAAGCTTGTGTTCCGCTATAGGGCTGGGGATGAGATTGGGTGTAGAGAGCCGCACCTTAAAGATGGCGCTGGCTTCAGCCCCCCGCGATCCCAAAAGCAAGTGCTATCTGTGAAAAACAACTCCATATATGGCCCCAGCCGGCTTGGGCCACGATCACTTCCGGATCGCATGATGATCACCAGATGCTTGCGTAATTGCCATGACCAATAGACT
>LOEQ01004353.1:65584-100872 GCA_001685075.1 Bramus lutescens | reverse complement strand
GGAGTGGGAGGGAAATGGGAGGAGGGGAGGAGGTGGAAATTTTTAATAAATTAATTAATTAATTAAAAAAGAAATTGAGCAGAAACAGGCAGAGGTCAGTATGTCGGAAAACTGGCTTTCTAAAAGAAAGAAGAAAGATGAGACACGGCAATGTCTTTCAGTAAACCTTACATGTTTTAATAAGAGAATAAAATTTAAAAAATATTACAACAACGAAATTTTATGTATCTTTCTGAATTTCTGCATTTGTGAGATTCATTTAATGCTTTAAGTTTTCAAAACAATCGACAACACATATCTGGTGCTTTGATGACAGAAGCATTTTACATGTGACCTAAAATGACTGGCTGCTGTAACCACACTTGAACAAGCCAGTTGTTTAAACAATGGAACACTCTGGAATGATGAATTGATTTTTTCAAAAACCCTTACTTTTACAGAATAAATTGGATCCTGTGTAGATTTTAGTTAATTGAATTAGCAGGAATAAAAAAGCTATATATGCCCATCTCTTTTCTTAATAACTTTATATTTTATCAAGTATTGGAAACATAAAAAGAGTTTCCACTATAGGACATGTCTGTTTTGACTCCTCTACGTTATATTTTATCTTAACGTGGATATATTGAAGTGATAATAAACTCTCTAAGATTCTCATCCTAAGTTTTCTACACCAAATTCCAGCTGATATCATTGCTTTCTTTTTTGATGGACTCCTTACATACTTACTGAGGGTTGTCTATGCCCATTTTGTTATTGAGATAAAAACAGATAGAATCTAACCCTATTAAGAACCCATTAGGAGTTAAGCAAAACTTACACAAGTGTATGTTTATATTGCACATTTTAGAGAATGTTCTTGATTGATGAAAAAAAAGGAGTGAAGAGCACTTTACAAATGTATTACATAAGCAAATAAATGTGTGTGCATGCAGGCATATGTGTGTGCATGTGTGTTTGTGTGTTTGAGTGCATGTGTGTGTTGTGTGTATGTGTGCATGCATGTGTGCGTTTGTGTGCATGTGTGCTTGCGTGTTTGTGTGTGAGTGTGTGTGTGTGTGTGTGTTGGGGTGGTTCATCCAGACAAAGTGATGCAAAATACAATCAGAGTTTTCTACAATGTGCCTACAGAAACAGCAAATGGATTTATAGGAGTAGTACACTATAAAAGATAAAATTTAAAAATATTTATTTTGCAAAATTAGATTTTCGTTAAGCAATAGATTCATTTTTTTGTGTTGCCCTTCACTGCACAGAGTTCTTTCAATGCTGCTTGCACAAAGATTTTCTTCAAAAATTTTCCAATATAATATAAGGTACCCATCGATAGTTGTTCATACTCCATTGCCCTGATTGAACAGCTAAATATGAGACAAGGAGTAAAGCAATTTAGGTTCAAAGTCAACTCATTTTTCAAGGTTCAGCTGAGATGCCATCACCTCTGCAGAGCTTTACTTAATATTTTATGCTAATGGAAGTATTAATCTTTTTCTTCTGATTGATCCAATATGTCTTAGTCATTAATGGTTTCTGAAGTGATGTTGTGAAACAAATTATCTCTGAATGCTGAGGTTTTTCAATATCAGTAGTTTTTGGTAACTCAATAGTCTGTTGAGTGGGTAAAATTTCTGCTTGGAATCCTAAAAGTGACTCTGGCTTACATTGGATTTACCGTTTCGAGATTCTCCTGTGAACAGAGCCTGAGACTAATACATTTTATGCCAGACCACAGCATCACAGTGCAATAATTACCTAAAACATCCTAACATCTCTTGAAACGTTAGTTTGGTGCTTATAGTCTTTCAGTCTTCCCAAATTTATGTAGCCAAAGGAAACCATAGCCAAGACCAATATTGATGATAGAAAAGAATATCATGCTGATTATCTGTCAAATGTAAGAAACTAAAAGTCTAACAATGGTATATATTTTACATTCATTGAAAAACTATTAATATATTTTAAACAATTGTTCAATTGTGCCCCTCCTAATATAAGAAATATACTAAAATCCATGTCTTCTAAATCCAGAGAATCTATTATGGAGTATATATTTAAATAAGAATTTGGATAAAATTTCTTTGACTCATGAAAAAACAAAAATTAAAAAAAAGAATTTGGATAATTAAGAGAGTGAATATTTAACTTAATTTCTGAATTATAAATAGATATTATTTATCAATGTAACTGTGCAATTTAAAATGGTATGCATAAAAGTACATTGAATTTAAATTATGTTTTATAAATTTTTACATATTCCTTGACAATTGTATTTCAAATATTTGAATCATTTTCTTTTTGCCTGTTGCACATCTATTTTAGTTCCATAGAAGGGTCTACTGATTATTATATCTAGATTTATATCAAATTAAAAAAATCATGATGCAATTGTGGTTTGGTTATTGTTACTTATAACATAGTTTTCTTAGCAACTGGATCTTTCTATTTCTGAAGACACTGCCAACAAGGTAGGATTAAAACATGTGTGTTTTTTCTAGCTGACCACATGTTGAAGGTCTAATATGTATGGTGACTCTAGAACAGGCTCCAAAGTTGAGTAATGCCTGAAGAACTTATTGTCTATTTCAAAGTTTATAGCTCCCCCTCAATATTAGCCCCTGTGCTTTACGAGAAATGCTCACATTCCACCTTTCCCATTGGCTTTGTAGTATTCTCGTGGGCCCAGAAAATCAGACAAAAATCACATAAATATTTTAGTCAACATTGGTGTTATTTTTCGGAAGAAAGTCCTTAGATCTTGAACCAACCATAATACTAGAAACATGATTGCCTAATGCTTACAATTTATAAACATTGAAAAAGATTTTCAATATTTAGTGAAGGTTTTGCATACTTTTGTCAATTAAAGTACTCTAATTATACAGCATTTAATATGGCTATTGGACGTTATTGCTAAGTTTTTTGATTTTCCTAGAATTAACAGTGAAGTATCCATATAAAATCTTTATATTTTTAATAATTAGGAGAGTTTAATCCTTACCCTGTATGACATAAGCTTGTCTCTAAATTCCAGCTTACTGCAAGGGACTAATTACAGGCTTCTTGCATAATCCATTAGCAGTTAATTACCTTTTATATACACTCGGCTTTGATTTTTGTAATTAATTTTTAATACTCAGGATTTACATAGGAATATTTCTGAATATACATTTCCCATTTTATACAGCAAGTAACTACCATAATCCATGACACCCTCATATGAATTTCAATCAGGGGAGCATAAAATGACTGTGCAACAAAGTAATTAAAAACTAATCCATGGGAAATGATACATAAACTAATAATGCAATAGATCATATTATGGCATTATTATCCAGTATTCCTGACCAATTCCAAGGTACATAAAGATTTTTGAACCCAAATCTGAGTATTTCAAGGACAAAACAAAGTTCTGAGAATTGTTTACATACATTATATCACTGCAAAGCAAACGGAAAATTAAGTGATGATAATATAATTTAGCATAATAAGGTAAGTCAAAAACAAACATCTGTATAGTACAAAATAACCGTGAGAGCACAAGACACATACACACACACACACACACACACACACACACACACACACACACACACATATATAGATGTGGAGACAAACTTGCTCACGTACACGGGAATTTCATTAAAAGAAAACCTGGAGATTATAATATGAATGCCAAGGACCTGAACTGTACATAAAGAAAAGAAAAATTACTAAAATTAAAATATGGGGTGAAAAGAGACAGGAGGAGATGTAGTGAGAAACTAGAAGTATGGGGAGGGGGAAAACCATAGTCAGGATGCATTGTATAAAAATATTTTCAGTAAAATAAATAAATAATGAATGCATTTGATCGGTAGGAAAAGAATTCCTTCATTGTTAAAATGCTTTTATTCTACATATCTTAGAAGATGATATTTTAACTATTGTCTCTTTTATGTGCCAAAGAATAACAAAGATATCCTCAAGAAGCTAAGCCTTTATACATTCAACACAAACTCTGAAGGAGTATTGGAACCTGAACAATTCTTTTTTTCATGATTTACGTTGATGAGGACGACTGACCAGGTCTCTTCCTCAGTTACATACAATTACTTCATGATTTTGGTCATGATTTCTATCTCTAGACTTTGATTATTTATTCACTTTCATTTTATTTTATTATTAACCATGTGAATATGTGTGTTGAGTATGCACTCTAGAATGCAGGTCCTTGATAAGCACATAGAGTGTTTCAGCTCAGCCATCAGAGTTGGACTTATTGATAGCTGTAAACAACTCAATGTGAGAAGCAGCAAATGAATTTGGGTCCTCTGCAAGAGCAATACATGCTCTTACCCACTGAGCAAAATCTCCTGTTTCCTTACCAAAGGTTTTAAATAGAAGAAAATAATTAGTTAGATTGACCAGTAGCTAAGTGACCAAAGAGGAATTTTAGATTATAGTATTAGAGTAACTTTGATGCAAAATTAAATACAACCATCATTTACCATCTCAACAATTCATTGGTTCAAATGCAAAGAATTTTCTAGTATAAGTTCTGCCAACATATATATTTCTTCTGGAAATTCTGCATTTGAAGTTTGTTCCAATGCTATTTTTTAGAATATAATTTCATGAATACATTCTAATAATTACTCTGATCTTCTATGCATTAAACTCCATAAAAAGCTTTTCTTACAAATTATACTACAGTTTTAAAATATCATCTAATCCCAGAAACAATTTTGCTTTCCTAATGGTGTCTTATTCTCTACTAGCCTACGCCCCTCTTCAAATGATAACCAAGTGAAAAACTTGACAGGTTGAGGGTAAGGGAGGAATTAAGTTGTACATAAATATACTTTAGTATAAGTTTCACATAATAACTAAATTCCAAATATAGGCTTAGTAGCTTTTAGCTCAACCAAATCATAATACATTGGGATTAATCAATTGCCTTATTAAAAACACAGTAATAGCAATATAAGATTCAAATTCAGAAATTTAGACAAGTACAAAGCTAATTAAATTTTCAAATTGTCTAAAACGAATTATAAAAATTTAAAATATTTGTTTCCTGGAGGTACAGTCCATTGGCAACAGAGGAAGAGGTGAGTGGTGTTTGCTATGAAAATGCTACATGAAATATTTGTCATTTTGAATTAAGACTCTTCTGTGCTAATTTCTTAAGAGTTTATGTAAGGGTTGTAATAGCCTACCTTTACTTCTGTATCTATTTAAATGATCATATGGCTTTTTTCTAGAATGTGTCACTATTACTGTTTGTACTTCTTTGAGATATTCTTTGTACCTACAAGACAAGTTCCAATAATAATGGTACGTGATTTCTTTCTTCAGGTAGCTTTGTTTGAGAAATACCTCATTCTGTCTTTTTTAGTTTATTTATTTACTGGTTTATTTTAATTTTTATCTCTTGTTCTCTTATATAGTTCATCCTGACTGTAGTTTGCAATCCCTCCACTCCTCCTAGGACCTCCACCTACCTATGCTTTTCCCCAGATCCACTTCCGCCTCCCTGTCTCATGTAAGAAAAGAGGAGGCCTCCCAAGAAAATCAACTGAAAAAGGGAGAACATTGAGATGAGAAACAAATTCTCACATCAAGATTAGATGTAGCAACTTGTAGGAAGAAAAGGCTCTGAAGTGAAGGCAAATATGTCAGAGATACATCCACTCCCACTGTTAGGAGTCTCCTTATATTCACCATGACAACAAATAAAACGTGTCAAAAGACCTAGCACAGACCCATTCAGGCTCTGCTATTGCTACTTCAGTCTCCATGAGCACCCACGAGCCCTGATTAGTTAACTCCATTGGCCTTAATTTCCTTATATCTTTGATCCGTCTGATGCCAGAGTTCCTCCTCCGCCTCTTCCCAGGGATTTCTTAAACTCTAAGGAAAGGAACCCAGTGGAAACCTTCAACCTGGGCTTCCACCTACTATTTAGCTGTAGGTCTCAGCATCTGTTCTGGTTTGCCTCTAGAAGAAGATTCTTTAATGACAAATGGACAAGTCATCAATATGTGAGCGTAAAAGAATATCATTAGGAATCATTTCATTGATATCCTTTTTTTCCAACAGTGTTTGGTTCTGCCCTAGATGTTTTGGCTATCCAGAACCTGGTTCCCGGTCATCCAGGCAAAGTCAGATATGAGTGGCCTCTCTTGGCATGGACTTTAAATTAGATCAGTCATTGTTTGGCCACTCCCACAATTTTGTACCACCATTTCCCAAGATCATTTGAATTCAGGACAAATTGTACATCAAGGTTTTGTGGCTGGGTTGGTATCCCAGTTCCACCACTGGGAGCCTTACCTGGTTACACAATATGAATAGTTCAGGCTCTGTATCCTCCATTACTAGTTCTCACAAGGTTCATCCTTTTAGATTCTAGGTAACTTCCATTGTGCGTAGGAAGGTAGCTAAATTGTTAAGATGCTCGCCTTGCAAGTGAGAAGACTTGAGTTTCATCTCTAGAATTCACTGTGCTAGATTATTTTATGGCAACTGGATATGACTAGAATAATTTAAACGAAAGAAACCTCTCCATAAAAAAATTGCCCATAAAACTTGGATGCAAGGAGTTTGCTTAATTAGTGGCTGATGTGGAGTGAACCCTATCCTTGGTGGATGGTACCATCTCTGGGCTTGTGATCCTAGATTCTCTAAAAAGAAAAGAAAAACAGGCTGAGAAAGACAGTAAGCAGCCCCTCTGCTTATACAGATAGCCTATACCAGCTCCTGCCTCCACATTCCAGCTGACTTTAAGTTTCTACCATAATTTCTTTTAATGGAGTGTGACTCGGGCTGTCTTTAAACCAAATCAACCCTTTTCTTCCCCAAGTTGCTTTTGGTCATGTTATCTTACCACACAATAATATCCGTAATTAAGATATCCATATTAAATATAAAGAAGCATGCTAGGCTGTGATTGTAATCCCAGTTTGGTAAGGCAGATATTTTAGTTTGGGATTCTGTGGCTGAAATAAAACACTAACCATAGTCAACTTTAGAGGGTTTATTTGAATTATAGTTACAGACCATCATCAAGTAAAGCTGGGACAGAAATTCAGGGCAGAAACTGAAGCAGAGGCACTGGAGAACCTCTGCATAATGTATTGTTCTAGACTCACTTTTTCCTGTTTTTCTAATGCAATCCAGACCCACTCACCTAGGGAAGACATGGCCAATCTCTTTGAGGTATTTCTTTTTCCCTACGGATAAAACATCTGTTAGTAGTAATTTGAATTTTAATGTTAAGTAAATGGTCTTTTAATGTTTTTAATTTATTCTTTTTGATAAATTAAGTTTTCAACTGCATTTATGAACAGTTTCCAATTGACACTATGCTTCCTTTCCATCTTTTCCACTCTCTACATAAGCTAGTTCAACAATGGACAGCTCCTCTTCTATAGCTTTACTGTTCATCCTATTATATAGACATCATGAAAAATGGTCCTATGTTTATTGAACCCTGCTGACACACAAGTCACACATTCTGACTGAATTATCATTTCTATTCTGGACATTTGAATGCACATACAAAGCAAACATTAAAATAATTTACAAGGAAGGCAAAACTAAAATATCGGGAACACTACAGACATCCTGTTAAATATTTCAGTTTCAGAAGAGATAACTTTTGCACATCTATTAAATCATGTGTAAAAAAACCTCACAAATATTTATCTCCATTGAAAAAGCAAGCACAATTCATGCAAGAAGAAAGCAAAAGAAAACCTAATACACAAATGAATATTCCTTATTTTCAGGAACTCTGCACAATATATTGATATTTCCAGTAAACTCTGTCTAGGTGTATTAAATAGCTCCCGAAATGCCAGGCTTTGTACCTTATCTGTAATATCTAGGTAGTAAATTTGAATCTCCTTCAATTATATAGTATTGATGCATTTGGTATATATTATACAAAGTGGTATGCATTTTTGCCTGCATTTTAAGCTTTTCTTTTGTAGCAGTCGACACCTAAGGCTCTTCCTTTCTCAATAAGATTCATTCTGTGCTCCTGGTTCATTTCTAACTTTCCAGTGCCTTCTTTCACAGTAGAACATGGCCACTGTCTTTCAGTAGAGCCATCTTTTGAAATCATCATTTTGTACTTGTACCAATATAACGTGTTCAAACAGATTGCTTCTGCTTTCTTGGGGTTTTATTGAAATCATGAGTGTAGGAGACACATTTTTGTGATTGTCATTTCGACATCTAGCACCAGTTCACTTTTCAGTTGCTTTCACTTCAGACTAAAATAAGCCTATGCAAGTCTATTGATTTAGTCCGTAGCACCATACCCACTACTAAAAACTGTGCACACAGAAAAAGCAGTTGCATTCAGTAAGCATAAAAATCAAAAGTTTCTTCATTGCTAAAATTAGTTTGCATATCAGTTGACAACATTTCTGTATAGGAAGCATTTTAATAATGTCAAGGTTCCTCATTATAGTTTGCTTAGCTGGTTGTAATTTTACAGTTTTTTTTTTTCATTTCATTACCTGCTTAACCAAGAAAGTAGAAATTCATTCACTTCTTAAACGTATTGCATTAGTATTTACATGGCATTTTGATAGGATGATGAACACTGGACTTTACACCAAACATATTTTTCGAAACAAAGCAGCATGTTCATAGTTCTTTCGAACTTAATTATAAATGAATTTAATTTCAACTCTAATAATCTTCAGTAAATGATTTATTATAGCATCTGAAGCATGCCCTTTCCATTGGCATAATAATTTTCCAGTTCATTGCCAGTATTTGAAGATTGCATGAAAGCTCAGATCATTTAAACACCTTCTTGTTACTAATAATTCATTGCCACTCTTACTATGTATCCAAAAAATTTAATGAAGTTTTCTTTCATCACTATAATTTTTAAACGTTTTATTAATTCAGGGCATGCTGTGAACGTTATTACAAAAGAAATTATTGGAGGGGGGAGGACCTTGGTCTTCCCAGAGGACAGGGAAACCTGAATGCTCTTTGGACAGGAGAGAGATGGGGAGGGGGAGGGGGAGGGAATTGGGAGGAGGGCAGGAGGTGGAAATTTTTAATAGTAATAATAATAATAAGCAATCAAAAAGAAATTATTTTAATGAATGAAAGTATTTATAAATATGAAGATTAACAAAAGATAAATAGATGGAGAGATAAAAAGTTAAATATAGTTGGAACAGTTCTGAGTATTTTGCATGTATAAATACATTGAAATATCTATTATGGACTTTGATTTTGACAGATTAAAACACAAACAGGCACAATAGCTTGCATATACCTGAATATGCTGGCATAAGTAACAATAAATTGTTGGCATTTTAAGTTCAATAAGAGATTTGCTTTTCTTTGCAACTTGCTTGTCAAACCCCGCATATTCACAATGTCAGCCTATTATTAGAAAGACAGTCTCTTATATGTCATGTAAGACAATGTCTCACAAATAATAGTGATTGTTTCATTAAATGTAATCTTTTTATGCTCAGAGTGATCCTTGATTGCTAAATGTTTCTGCTACCTATCTTTAACTACATCTTGAAAAATATTTGCTGCATATGAACATATAGGTACACAGCATGAGTATAGATCCAAGAAATACTTGTAAATACCTCTTGAGAAATAATTTAGATCAGAAGAATTTTCAGTGCTGAAAGAAATGTGAGATAATAAAGACAAGCCTGGAAGAATTTCAACTACAAAGCGATTATAATCCAATTTTTCTCCAACAATTGATTAAGGAATTTTATGAATTTTAAACAGTAGTATATAAAGAAGTGTCAGATCTAGTTCCTAGTAAATAAAACCTTAGTAAATGTGCACTGGCCTCTAGTCACTTGGCATTAATAGAAGAACAAAAGAGTGTTTTATGCTAGATAAATAAGCATTTCTCACCCTGTTACATTTCAGGAGCTAAAAGCCTGGTATTTAGGAAAGAACCCCAATAATCAATTTCATGTTCAATTAAAACTAGAAAAATTATATCTATTCTGGTAAAGATTTAATTTCTCTAATCAGCTAAAGAAAAACTTATAATGAAAAAATGCTTCCATTTAATCCTGATTTTCCAGAAAGCAAGCCACTAAGTCTATTTATTATGACTACCAGAAATAGCAGAACAATTTCATCCATATCCTGCCTTTTAGATTATTTAAGTTGGTTTCTGTTTCATTTTGAAAAGAATTTAGTTAATTATTAATGTACAATAAACTGGACATGATAAAAATATATGTGGAATTCAGTGATGATTAATCTGTCTTCTTGGCTTTCTAGAAGAACATGTTTACAATTGCTGTTATTTCTTCTTCATAAGTTTCCTAGAGTTCTCTGGTGAAGCTGGTAGTACTTGAATTTCTATTTCATTGGTAAGATGTAAATTGTATTCAGCGGGTTTATAGTATCACAATTTATTCTTTACTTACTGAATAAATTTTCATTCAGTCTTTCAAAGGCAGTTCCATTCTATTAACTTGGTGAATTTATTGGCATACAGTTGTTCTCAGTAATCCTTTTTCAGTAAGTGTAGAATGTGAAGTGATTTAACTTCTCTCTCTGCACAGACGCTTCCTCCACATCCATCTCTTTTTGTCAGCATCAATCTAGCAACTTTAACAACTGCTATTAATGGCCGCACACCCAGGGTTTTCCTTATTATGTCTTAGTATTCCCCTTCAGAGATATTTGCTCAGTTGTTTACTTTCATCAATTTCAAGCCTTTTCTTTTCCAATAAAGAACGCATGTTTATCTGATACTATACTTTTTATGTTATATTTTAGATTTTATATATTTTGAATTACTTTTGTTAATTATTTGGAAACCTCACATCACCCACCTGATCAAGATTATCTCCCAGTCTTCCCATGTCCTCTGACTTTCCTCATATCCAAGTTCCTTCCACAAAGAAAATTAAGTCCATTTTGTGTTGTCTATAAATTCAGTGGAGCATAGTCAGATTCCTAGCGGCCAGTTCCATAGTGGAGAATGAATCTTACTCTTCCGGCATCTGCCAGAAGTTATCAACTAAAGAGAACCTTGTGGTGGACAGAGGAAGTTCTTGCCCACCCACACCACCCCCTTATTGCAATGCTGTTAGCTTTCAGGAGGTAGGGTTCGTGCTAGCTCTCCCATGAGGGACAGAGTCAACTCTCCCATGGATGCTACAGGCATCTCCTATGCTTTGGTGATAACATGGACCACAGATATCGACCCAGCCCTAGGTTTGACATTAGAACCTATGACCTTCTCAGGCCCTCTCTCTCGTCTGCCATCATCATCAGTTTGGCTTCACTCCAGAGAGCATGCACCACTCCATTTTTCTATTATTCCTGCCTCTCCACAACTCCATTTTTCTAGCTTCCCACCTCTCCATCATCACATGTTTTTTCTTTGTATTCTAGCTGCTGCCAGCTCCTCACTCCTACCCCAGTCCATGCAGTCCCTGCCTCAGTTTACTAACTTGACTTTATTTATGCATTATTTTAAAAAGATGTTTTATGCATTGTATTTCCACTCCCTCATCTCCTCTAGATCTTTTGTTTCTACTCAGGCACCCAACTCCATTAACTTGCCATTAAATAAAGTTTTTCTGTATACTATTTGAGTGTATTATAATTTTGTTTCATTAATTGAAAAGTATTTGTCTTTTTTGTTACATGGTACATCTCTCCATATGTATGTACTTTTCAGGTGACATGTGTTTACAAATACTTTACCTTACACGAGATAGACTTCTGCTGGAAGATAAAGATTGACTGTGGTTGTGGCTTCTCCAAAGTTGCAAACTTATCATCTGAAAATAAATTACTAAATCCCAGCTACTCTAGTCAAAGCAATGTATTTATTGTTTTAGGTATGTGTGTGTTCAAAGCTCTTACTTATTCTTTATTTCCAAATCACATCATCTTCATACTTTTTAAAATTCTCAGAATTACATTTTTGAAAACGTAGTTCATGTTAAAGGATGATCTTGTCTTTTTTCTACTTCCCATGTAGATTAGACCTATGTATGCTAACCATGAGGACCCTAAGAGAGACATACATAGAAATCACTTCTATTGTATGAGCAAATCCACTTTATTTAATGGGGGTTGCCCAAAGCACTTACTTCCTCATAGTCTTTGGGCAACAATAGGTCTTGAAACACTCAACTCTTGGAGCATTTGGTATAGTAACTGGCACAGCACTTACTTACATCCCTCAGCGCTTATCCTATTGCAGTGCATACATTCAAATGAGACTCCTACCAGGGAAGCAGGTAAGATACTTGCAGATCTTCATCTGTTTATCTTCCACTCTAAATAGAATTCCCCTATTCTGGAGCACGATCCCTGCTTCAACCTGCTTTGATCCCAATATTCTCATCTCCGGGGTGGATTAGACAGATCTTCCCAGCTAAACCTCCTTCTCCACACCCATTGCTTTCTTCTATACCACAAACTAAGCTGACACTCCCTGGAAACCCACAAGATACTCTGACCACTGAAGCAGGTAGGCTAACTACAGGTCTTTACCTCTTTCTCCATTACTCCAAGACCAATCTCCCAGCATCATCACAAGCCCTGTAGTAGGCCTTCTGGAGTAGCTTCTCAGTTCATACAGTGGCCCCAGTCCCAGGGAGCTAAGAAGATCATCATTGAACAGCCAGATTTCCTCCCTCCTGTGGATATACTAAGCACCCCCCTCCCAGTGTGTACACATTCCTAAGTGTCTGTTCCCAATACCCGAAAACACATTGTAATTGGAACCCTCATTGTTCACACCTAACAAGACCAGAAGTATTTTTTGTATGCAACACACAACTATTACACTCTTCTAAAAAACTTAAGAGGAAACAGAAACCGAGGAACAAAACACACGTACAGCAAAGGCAAAACCAGATATTAAGACCTAGATTTACAATCTTACTGATCCAAGATGCACAGACACCAGCATAAAAACAAAGTCAATATAAAAGCCAGTTTAAAGAGCCCACTAAACTTACTGCAGTTTGCCAAGAGTATTCCAACAGAGTTCAAGCACACACACACACACACACACACACACACACACACACAACTTCAAAACACCCTTTAAGAGTATTACACCCAAATGCATAAGAATATACCTTCTTTTCAGCACCTCATGGTACTTTCTCTAAAACTGACCTCATACTCTGACACTAAGAAAGTCTCAATAGACACAGGAGAAATTAAATAACACCCAGTATTATATCAGTCCATCATAGATTAATACTGGGCATCATCAGCATCAGAAACAACAGAAAGATTACAAACTCATGGAAACTGAGCAACTCTCCTGAATGAAAAATGGAAATTAAAAAAGTAAATAAATAAATCAAAGACTTTCTAGAGCTGGATAAAATGAATAAATAACATTTCCAAACTTATGGGACACAGATAAGGTGGTTCTAAGGGGAAATAACAGAGCATGAATACTTATATAAAAATATTGGAGAGATCGCATATTAGTTAGTAACTTAACATCACATGTGAAAGCTCCATAACAAACAAAGAGGCACAGATGAGAAAAATAATAAAACTCAAAGCTGAATCAACAAAACAGAAACAAAATTACAGAGAAACAATAAAACAAATAGCTGGTGAAAATTGTGAGATTGACAAACTCGTATTTAAATTAGAAGGCAGAAAAAGAATATACTAACTAACAAAAAGTGGAAGTTAAAATGGAGACATATTGCCTGAGTTTAGCTCTGAGGGGGTTCATGTCCCAAAAAAGGAGGTGTGGAATGACTGAGGGAAGGATGGAGGAGACTGAGACTCTCTCAGAGTGAGATGTGTTAGCTACCACTCTATGGAAAACAGCGCACACCTTTTATATTCTATAACTGAACAACAGTTTAGCCATAGGCAACATTGAAAGCAGACTGAATGCATTTTTCCTGAGACAGAAGTGATAAGTTCAGCAAATATCTAAATGCCTGCTGTTCTCAACGGTTCAGTAACTCTACCGAGCACCCTCTTACATCAACGGAAAGGCCACAATTTCTTCCTTCCAGAATGACTGCTTTCAGCAAGCAGGAACTTTCCTCAAGACCCTGAGGGAATGGAGGCCCTTATCCAAACGTATGACCTAGGGAAAAAGACTTTTTCTGGGGACTAGACACTCTAGTACAATTTAAGAAGAATTTCCATTCTTCAAGGGGCCTGATGGATCATAAGCACTGAGCTGTTCACAAATTGTGTTCCTCAATGTCTTGTTACTATAGGGGCTTGTTCCTCTCATATACTCCCAAAAGGAAAGGTTCTGATGTTTTGCTCTTTTCCCATTATACTGTACCATTCTTATTTCTCTATAGTTATTAACTGGATGAACTCTGGCCCTTAATGGCTTCAGGCTCTGAATCTGGATTGTGAACTTTTCATCATAAGGTCACGTGTGTCCAGTTAGCAAATATTTGGCTTTCTTGTTCTTGTTGTACTCAAGGGAATACAATGAGAATTCCTGTGCCTTCACATTGTATAGTTCCTAGGCGGCAGTGATTTTTCCCAAGGAATTGCTTTCGTTTAAAGAGGTTGCCATTGTATGCATTTTCATCCTTCACAACATGCACAAAATCTCCCAAATGAAAAGACATAAGGAACCCTCCATAACATATAATAAGAATCATTAAAGATGAAAGTAAGGACTCCCATGGGAAGTCAACAAAGTCTGTCACATCAAGTGAAGCAGGACCAAGGACCTCTCCCCTGTATCTAGGCTGAGCAATGTATTCCTCCATAAAAAAAAAAAAATGGGCTCCAAAAAGCCAGTTCATGCTCCAGGGATAAATACTGGTTTTACTGCCAGTGGTCCCACAAAGTGCCCAGTGAGGGGGTATATGAGGAGCGGAAGGAAGGAAGGGAAAGGGAACTAGGATTGGTATGTAAAATAAAAGAAAGATTGGTTTTAAAAAATAAAAACAGGAATAGAAGAACAACAGCTGGAGATAAGGATCAGCAGTTAAGATCTCTTAAAGTTCTACTGAAGGACTGGAGTTGGGATCCTCGCATCCACATTTGGTGGCTCACAAATACCTGGAACTCCAAGTCCAAAGCACTGAACCAGGCACTTTGCACATGAGCATGAATAAGACAAAAATTTTTTTTAAGATGAAAAAAATGAAAGTAATGGGGGGCTGGAGAATTGTGGCGATCTGGGAATGTGAAAAGCTGAACCTTTGTCTAACAGCAATGGTCACCATGTGTTCCACACCAGCATACCAATAGACTCAGGAAATCCAGAGAGTCAACAAAGATCAAACATTTAAAACCTGTACTCCTCCACATTAGAAAATCTAATAGAAATGAATAATTTCCGTTATAAATATCACCTACCAATGTTAAATCAAGATTGTAGACACAATTTTAACAGATGAAGGACCCATAATAAAATAATAGTTATTAAAAGTCTCCTAACAAAACAACAACATCAAAATCGCAGGACTGAATGGTTTCAGGACAAAATTCAATAAGAATTTCTAGGAGTTAATGCCAACATGACTCAAATTATTGCCCCAAAAGTAATAACAGAGGAGAGAAACCTTTTGCAACTCCTTTGCAAGGTCAGATTTACCTTGACTTACAAGTCACACAAATACCCTGAAAAGAAAGAGAATTACAGACCAAGTTCTGATAAAAACATAGATGCAAAATTTCACAATATTTGACTGCAGTTTATTTTGTTTCACTTTTGAGTGGTATTATTTTAATTTAAAATTTCATAGCTTGGGGATTTTGTTATTGTTTGCAGTTTTTTCTTGTATGTTTTTATAGAGTTTCAAGTTTTATGGGTAGAAAGAAGGAGAGGATCTCATAGGATTTGGGGGGAGGAAGTCTATACGATCAAAATATATTTAAATTTAAAAACTGTTTTAAATAATAAAAAATAAAAATACTAAGTAAAAAAGAAATTTGTGTTCAGATCTAAACAAAGAATTCTCAATAGAGAAATTTCAATGGTTGAGAAACACAGAAATGTTCCGCAATGTTAGTCATCAGAGAAATTCAAATCAATTATTTTGAGATTCCATCTTAAACTGGTCAAAATAACTAAGATCAATAATTCAGAGGACTACACATGTTGGCAAGGATGGGGAACAAGAGGAACATTCCTCCACTTCTGCTGGGAGCTCAAACGTGTACAGCTAATATTAAAATTAATATAGTCATTCTTCAAGATGGACAGCAAACTACAGCAAGTTCCAGCTGTAATTCAATGCTTGGGCATACTAAAAAAGACACTTCATCCTACCACAAGGACATTTGCTCAACCATGTTCCTTGTCATCACAAGCATTACAAATCATATGGAAAGGTACCCTGGAAGCCAGGAGCCAAAGAATGCCACAAATTCACATCCCACAACAAACCGCACACAAGAGATTTATTGGTAGGAAAAGATAGGGGGTGGCTGCCTCTGCTTGGGCGAAAAACAGCCCCAAATTGAACTGGATATAGGACTTATATAAAGTTCCATGGGAAACAGAATGTTTCAGGATGGAACATTTTAGGGTAGAGACTGGTGGGAATTCTCATCCATAGTTTGGACTTTTTACTCTGTAGGATAGGGCCAGGGCCCAGCATTTAGGGCAGTTAGTGTTCTGTGGGTGGAACCTGGCAGCTAAAGTTCCTTGGGGGAGGGTCCTGGCCACTCATGTGGCTCAAGAAAATTACAATGGTTCTATTTATAATATCCAGAAATTAGAGACAACCTAGATGTTCCTCAACATATAAATGGAAAAAAAAGAACTCATTACATTTACACAATGGAGTATTGCTCAACTATTATAAATATGACATCATGAAATTTTCAGGTATTGGATGTAATTAGAAAAAAGACATTCTGAGTGTGGTAATACGAAGACAGAAAGACAAATATGACACCTATTCTTCTATATTTGGTTATTAGTTTTCAACGTAAGTAATAACAAATCTACAACCGATAGAACACAGTTAGGTAAAGAGTGAGGGAAGAGGGTATACTGATAGATGTCCTAAGAATAGGAACTAGAGTAGATAGTTATAGCTGTGGTGGTCTTGAGAGACAGAATCAAGTACATATGGAGAGCCGAGAAGGGTATGAGAGAGGGAAATGGGGAGAGATATTTAAAATAAAGGGCCATTTGAGGAATAGTATAGAAACCTAGTACAGTAGAAGCTTACTAAAATATCCATACGTAAGATTGTTTTGAATGAAATTGTCAAGTAATGGGGGAGAAAGAACCCCAACTTGCCATTTCTTGTCACCAAATGAACCTTCCAATTCCTGATTGGGCTGCATTCAGTTGAATTGTTGGCCAAAGGGTTCCCATAGGAATATGCAAACAACTCTGGCTATTGACAAGTACATAGTTGCTCTCCACAGAGTTGCAGTAAGACCCTGTTGTTGAAGAGAGTAACTACATAACTCACTGAACATGGAGAGCTAGCTGTAGCTTGTGTCTACATAGAACTGTCACCCCTTGTTCTAGTATCATTGCTACAGTTAGGTATTGTGCCAGCTGCTGAAATAGAAAAGTAAATATCAAGCCAACAGAAAAGCCTTTGAACTAAAAGGGTTTCCTGCCTGCAAGATATGCTATGGCAATGGTGGCATAAAGCCTGTGGAGAAAACAACCAATATCTGATTTGTTGAAAGCCCACTACAGTAGACAAAATGTATTTATACAGAACACTACTTGAATAATTAAGATGCAGAGACTAGATAGCCTAGAGATCTAAGGTAAGACCAAATATTACTGTTATAAGTAATAATAATAATAATAATAATAATAATAATAATTTAGTAATGTGACATTCCTTATAGTCACAGGCATGAGCAATAAAATTACTGCTAATGACATTCTTCTGTACTCGTAGGCACTGTCCTGCTTAGCCATTGTCATAGAAGCTTCCTTCTTCATCAGATAGTATCAAAACACAGAGACTCAGACATTATGGAGAGAGCGAGACCTGGAAATAGAGTGCTCGATGGGATGTCTCTATTGAATTCCTTCTCTCTGCTGGGGTGGAACTAGAAAAACAGAGGGAAGATAATCTCCTGTCAGCATGTATTATGTAAGGAAGGAAAATCCATTTTCAGTAAGAAAAATATCATGAGATTAAAATATTCTTAAAGAAATAAGCAGGAAGAAAAATAGAAGATTCCTCAATCGGTGTTGAAACTCTTCTGTGTTAGTTAAAGCAAGGGATTTGTCTTAGAACATCTTCCAATGCTAGCAAGACTGGTAAAACCCTAGATATTCTAGGATCCCTGAAAACAATGATAGCAATTTGGACTGAGGAGAAGATTTGAGATTGAACTCTCATGAACCTGATAGGTTGAGAACATTTTCTACAGTACTTTTATTGTCTATAAAGAAAACAAGGATTTGTCAAAAGCATAGATAATACAAAATAAACCAAAAAAATAAAGCAGTTATGATATGTGGCAAAGCTCAGGAAATCTCAGTAATAAGTCCTGAGATTTTATGGATACATAAATTTAGAAAATTCAAAGGAATGGAATATAGATGTTCAAGGTCATCAAAAAATGGATAGTATCAATAGTGAGTGAGTACTTAATAAATATTAAAAAGAAATAACTGAACAGAGGAAATCTATTGCATTGTACAAATAATATATATTAAAAAAGATAACATAACATTGTATAAAAAGAATTAATTTTAGGAAGCATTTACTAAGACTTTTTCAACAGCAGAATGCATCAGGCTAAACAAGAGATTCACACAATGTGAATAATACATTATTGACAATCACACAGTCATTAAATTGTAAGATGAAAAAATGAAAGTAAAAGAAAAGAAGATCTATAACCATTTATTAGCCAGGTGGTGGGTGGTACCTGCCTAAAATCCTAACACTAGGCAGGCAGATCTTGATTTTGAGGCCAGCCTGGTCTACAAAGTTCCAGACAGACAGGGCTACACAGAGAAACCCTGTCTCACATAAAATAAAACAAAACAAAACAAAATTAATTGGCTTGCAGAATATGCAGTTAGAATTTTAAAGACAATTTTTATGTCAAAGCCTTTAATACTAAGCAAATATAATTATAGTTCACATTTTTCCTCAAACTGTACTGTAAATTTTTATAAACTACATTTGCAAATATTTCTTTTTATAACACAAATTGTTCATTATACTTGAGAATTAATAAAATTATTCTGAGAGTAAGCATTCTTAATCATGTGTAAGTACAGACTTCTATATTAACTATATTTTTATGACTATGCTAACAGAAGTACAAGTCATTTTTTACACCACAAAATATATTATAATAGTTTTATTTTCTACAATAGGTATCTTAAAGGACAGAAATGAAAGTTCTTATGACCACAAGACATGAAAATAAAGTGAAGTCGTAAGGTTTCTGATGAAATCCTATTGAAAATTCTGAAGGAATACCCTAAACAGGTAAAAGAGCGATAGAAAATATGATTTCCACAATCTAATTCTTACAAAAAACCTCTTAAAAATAATGTCACTAACAATCAATACATACATACATACAATTCCAATTTAATAAAAATACTCAGAGTTAATGCAAATGGAAATTCAGTGAGCACATTATTTAGTTGTTACAATATTAAAATCTTACTAGAAAACTTAGTAAATATGCTTAATTCCTAAACAATTGCAATCTGAAATGATATTCAAAATAATTTTGAATATTTGTCAAATTATAATATGTGTTAATAATTTTAGAAGCTATTACTCTTCAACTAAGTTCTTGCTCAATTGGCACTGATAATATAAAAATAGTCTCATTGCCAATTAGGTAATCTCCTAAATTTGTGAAAAAATTTCCAGTTTGTCAACTAAATTCTCAAGGTCTCTATTTAGAACTCCGTTGTTTCTAAGCTCCACATTGACCCCTCGTTGGACACTGTAACCTACAAGTAGCATTCCGTCCCCTAAACTCACTCATCCCCTCCGGGGTAAACTGGGGACAGGCTGGGAGTAGAGGGCAGAAGAAGAGAGGGAATGGCTAATGAGAACATGAGGAAAACGGATGATTGAGATAGTGGGAGATGGAGTGGGAGAGCAGAGAAACGGATAGAGGGAACATTTATGGGATTAGTCAGAAACCTGGTGCTAGAGAAATTTCCAGGAATCCACAAGGATGACCCCAGCTAAGATTTCTAGCAATAGTGAAGAAAGTTTCTGCACTCTCCTTCTCTCATATTCAGATAGGGGGATACCCTAATTGTCATCATAGAACCTTCATCCAATAACTGATGGAAGCAGATGCAGAGATCCGCAGTCAAGCACCAGGTTGAGCTTCAAGAGTCCAGTCAAAGAGAGGGAGGAGGAATCATTTGTGGAAAGAGGGTCAAGATTATAACGGGGAATATACAACAGATCGCTGAACCAAGCTTATGGGAACTCACAAACCCTAGAGTAACAGCTGTGAAGCCTGCGTGGAATCGAACTAAGCCCTCTGCATGTAGGTGACAGTTGAGTAGCTTGTTTTGTTTGAGGGGCCCCTGGCAGTGGGATAAGGATTTATCCCTGGTTCATGAAGTGACTTTTTTGGAGCCCATTTTCTTTAGTAGGATGCCTAGCTCAGTCTTGATGCAGGGGAGGAGCTAGGTACCACCTCATCTTAATGTGATAGGCTTTGTTGTTTCCTCAAGAGAGGCCTTACCCTTTGGGTGAGGTGCGGCACTGGGGGGATGAAGAAGGGGTGGGAGGGGGAACTGTGGTTGACATATAAAATGAATAAAAAAGAATATAAGAAAATGTTTCTAAATGATGAGTGATGGGCTGTCATACAAACTGCTTTATAAGCAAGGCTCCCAAGAAAAGAATAAATAATTTAAATGGCTACTGTAAAAAAGATTACTGTGTTAAAGCACATATAGTACTTCAAAACTAATCATTTTTTACATACCTTACACCAATTTCAAATGATTTACCTTCATATTTCATGAAATTATGAAAGGGTCAATGGGTGTAAAGATGGAAAAATGACATGTTCGGAAGAATGGTGTAACTCACTAGACTACTAGAAGGTATTTTATCAATCAGGAATGTGTGGTGCAGCTAGCACTAAAGGAGATTGGAAGCTATGAAAGACTCTGGAAGAGGAGAGGAAAACTCTAGTATTTGTGTTTTGAAAGCCATCGTGCCTGATCCATTGAATCCAGGATGTTAGAGGCACACACTGAAATCAGAAATGCAACTCTGTAAGCTACAGCAACAAGGACAACGGAGCTGACATTAGAATAAGTGGTATACTTGCATGAAGAAGCAGTGGATTCTTTCATATTTGAGAGATAAAGGGAAAATGGTCTTATTTTAGTGACAACGAAAAATAGTTTCTCCAAGAGAATGAAAGTGAGTATATTAATCACATTTAAAGACCTTTTTTGTTTATGCACTTTGCAGGTCCCATACTCAGTAGGATGCCCAAAACAGAATGAATTCAAAATGTTTTTGGAGTTATATTTTTGTATTGTATTGCTTTGATTTTTTTGTAACTTGCTGATCTTTTACTTGTATATTATAGTTTTGATTTTAAGCTTTATGCGTGTGTGTGTGCGTGTGTGTGTGTAGATATGTGTATGAATGTAGGTGTGTATGTGTGAATTTTTGTGCTCTTTTTCAGAGTTTTCTTTTTTGTTTTCTGCTTGTTTATTTTGCTATATAATTCTTTTTCTGTCTTTTATTTGCCTGTTTGTTTAAGAGAGGGAAAAGACAGGGAGGTTAAAAGGTCTGGAGATGGGAATAATCTGGGAGGAGAGGGAAAACTGTGATCAGAATATATCATATGACAATAACTTTATTTTCAAAAGAAATAAAATCATTTTTAAAAGAGACAGATTATAGAATATTTTTGGACAATTAAAAAAATATGACCAAGTGATGAATGAGTGAGCCAAACTATTAACAAGGCATTCTATTCAAGAAAATTAAATATGAATATATATTGATATAAAGAAAAATTAGGTGGACCAAATTTCATTAATTATTGATACAGATATTAGTGTTGGTGATTAGATGATTTTAGAGAAGTTTAAAAGTTCACAGGCCTCTTCAGAGATCCAGATACAAGTAGAATTCAGACGCATTATTTTGGAATACAGAAGAAATGAGTGGCTACACTTACATCATATTTAAAGTAAGAAAATTTGATGGAATCATCTAATAAATGAACAAGAGAATAAAATGAAACACTACAATAAACAGCAAAGAAACTGCTCTCTCAGTAGACTAAGTGAACCACATTTGTATCCGTTCTTCAGTTGCTTGACATCTATATCATTTGCAATTTCTGATTATAATATATACAGGAGCAATGAGAGCACTTGGATATATATGAACTTGAGTTGTATAGATGGATATTATAGTTATTTGATTTTCAGGATTTAATGACTATGCACAGTGATTTCCATAGTGGATCCACAAATTTTCATTCCCAACATAAATGAATAGTGGTCCCTTTACTCTTTTTCCTCTCAAGTATGTGTAGCCATTTATTTATTTTATTGATCTTAGCCAGGGGTAATGATGAAATTAAAAAGTAATTTTAATTTTCATTTCCTTGATTGCTCAGGATGTTGAACACATTTTTAAGTATTTCACAGCCATTTGTATTTTATCTTTTCAGGGTTCTGTTTAGTTCTATATCCCATTTTTCATTGGGTTATTTGTCTATGTAATTTTTATTATTTTTATTTAATCATGTGTTCCAGATACTATGTTCCAGGTATATATTGGTATTTTTCTTTTTTATTTTCTCAGCTTCTGCCTTGCTGGTGTCCTATGCTTTACACAACCTTTTTCCAATCATGAGATTCCATTTATTAATTTTTACTCTTAATAAATGTATTACTTTTGCCATGTTCAGGAAGTTCTTTTCTGTGCCAATGAATGAGTTCAAATTGATTCTCTACTTTCTCTTAGATCACATTCAGAATATAAGGTTCTTTGGCTGAGGATCTTGATGTGTCTGGAATTTTTTGCGAGTGATAGATATGGATATATTTTCAGTTTTCTGTATTCAACTATCCAGTTTTACCAAACAGTACATATAAGACCTGCACAGGCTGAAACCAGAAAAAAATCCCAACATGGAGAAGGACATGAGGATACAAAATCCTTCTCTTAACCAGGAAGCTATTTGAGTGGTTATGTGCTGGGACTAGAAAATTGGTTTTCATCCAGAGGGGGCCCTCTCCCTAGGAGTACTTGGTAAACACAAACAGGCCCCATGTTATTTGTGTGTGTTCTCTTGTTATTGCTGTTATTATTATGTTTTACTTTGTCGGTGGTTGTGATTTTTTTTAGATTTGCTGAGAGAGATAAAGACAAACACAGACACACCGAGAGAAGAGGCTACGTTAGATGTGTAGGGAATTGGGAAACATCTGGGAGTCATTGGAGAGGAAAAATAAAACGATGGAAGTAAACTAGAAAAATATTAAAATAAAATATAAAAAGAAAGGAAGAATAAAGTTAAACATTCTAGGTACAGAGAACGAATTTTCAATCCTTAAAGTTGGTGAGAAAGTATTGTAACTGCCAGAGTGGACCACAAAGGGCTTTGGTGAACAACAGAGGAAACATTAACTCTAGAGCCATTGATTTTTGTGAAAACAGCAGGTTTCCCTCTTACTAATGATTGTATAACACTCCATTGTGACTTCACACCACAGTTTCTCTGATATTCTTCTGTTGATGGACATTTATGCTGATTCAATAGCTTGACTCAATGATTGTGAGTGGTGCCCCAATAAACATGCATATGCAGACAAAAATTATCTGATTAAGACTCACAATAACATTAATCTATAGGTGCTAATGTACAATTTAGAGATTCATGATTGTGCATCTGTTTAGCTAAACAGTAGTAAGGCTGCTTGAGTTACTGAAAAACAATGCATAGCCTTCCATGTACCACCACCTGCAGATCTCATGGAATGATGTGGAAGAGAGAGAGTGTGAAGAGAAAATAAGAGTCAGATGATAGGTATAAGAGCTGGGAAATGCTAGCTTATGGTCAAGACACCAATTCAATTATATTCTTATATCACCAGGAGATGCCAACAAAAGGCTACATATGACTAAGTATTCAGTCATGGATGAAATACCAGTCAATGTGGTCAGACCTTCTTGGTGGATCCTCCGGAAAACAGATATTTTCTATTTTTTTAGATTTATTAATATTATTATTAAAAATTTCCAACTCCTCCCCTCCTCCCAATTCCCTCCCCTTCCATTTCCACTCCAAAGAGCGTCAGGATTCCCTGCCCTGTGGGAAGTCCAAGGTCCTCCCCTCTCCATCCAGGTCTAGGAATGTACAGTATAAAATTGTTTCTTTCTATATGTGGATTTTATGATCATTACCATGAACATTTTGGTATTATATCACTTTTTGTTCATTACTATAAAAACATTTGTGAAATTTTACCTATATGTTGGGCAGTGAGACTTTGCTTTTTTTTAATATCCTGGGATACTGCCGCACATTTTCTAGCACATGGATCAATACATAATTTGCTTTGTGAGACTGGCACACGGCATAATGAATATATCTGATACAGAGCATGATGCTTTGGAAGACGAACACCTTTGAAAGACAATGTCTTTCTAATGTGTGAATTATCTCATGCCACTTTGTGTATATGACAGAAGCCGACTATCAGCAATTGTTAAATATAATTTTTTTTATTTTTAAAAATATTTATTTATTTATGATGTATACAATATTCTGTCTGTGTGTATGCCTGCAGTCCAGAAGAGGACACCAGATCCCATACAGATAGTTATGAGCCACCATGTGGTTGCTGGGAATTGAACTCAGGACCTTTGGAAAAGTAGGCAGTGCTCTTGACCTCTGAGCCATCTCTCCATCCCATGTTAAATATAATTCTCAGTCTCTTGTTAGTTGAATTCAATGAAGCATAGAGCTCATTGGTTATCAGAAGCTGAGGAGTAGTGGGAAGGTTGGAATTAGTCTGCCAAAGAGGTCACAATAAATTAGATGCCTTGGGTCCGAATGCTTATTCCTCCTAAAGTTAACATGCTAAGCTAACTTTGACAGAATTATGAATTAAATACATTTATTGCTCATTCCTGTGACTACAGTTAATAAACACAGTTTCAGAAAATAAGTGTATTAAATAGGTTCTGTTCTCCATTAGCTGGGCTAAAATATTGCTCTTTTTCTTCACAACCACTATAACTCTCCAGCAGTCATTTAAGACAAATAAATATTAAAAGAATGATTAATTATTTTGAGTGAAACTGTAACCAAAGATGAGATAATTCTTACTGTAACAACAGAGTAACACATGTTAATAGCCACCTTTCCTGAATTGTCTATTAGCCTATCTTTCTTCCGTAGAAGTGTTCTGAAAATGATGTAATACTAGCTCCATGTGGGAATGATATAGGCACAATCTGTTCCTGTCTTCTGCAAAAAGGATTTTCTGTCATTATTTGATGAGACTACTACATCTGGCCAGGTAAACATCCAAATGTCATTGCTATATTTTATGCCACTCGGTACAGCTTCTCAACAGTCTAGTCCAAATATGATTTTAAAGCCATACCAGATGATCTGACTGCAGACAGTAGAGTGTACGCCCCACAAAATAGTGTACCTCCCACAAGATGGTGTATTTCTCACAGAATGGAACCATCTCTGAACTTGAGCACTCTTATGTTGCTTCATATTGCATTTGTATTCACAAGTTACAGATTTATATTTAAGAAAACAAATGTACAATACTAATTTAAAATTTTCCATTTTTACAAATAAAATAATGCATAGAAAGTGGTTAAAATATGTGGTATAATATTAACGTTCAATAAAGTAGCTATTCTTTTCTGATTAAATGCACTAATATCACTGCTTAATGATGAGAAATGTACAGATATATCAAACAAATTATGATGATTTTAATGAACTTACTCAGTTCTGTGTGCCAGTCCTGAAGACATGTGTGGCACAAATGCTATAAAGCATATCTTAAAATGCTATTGAGCCGAGATTGGGTGAGATATTTTCAGAGGAATTGTCAGATGCAGCTGTGGTTTGAAGGCTTTTGTACAATATGGAGTAATTAGGACTTCCACTTTCATTTACTGAAAATGAGACACAGTAATTGATGGATTCTCTTTGTGTGCAAAAGCAAGTCTCTCAGATACTTTTGAACACATTTAATGCAGTTTTGAAATTAAAGTAGGAGAAGTAAATATTTAACTTCAAGACAAATACCCCAAATATTTATCCTACGGAACCCAGTCTTGCAAAATTAGATGTCTTATCATCTTGACAATAGGTTTTAACAAACACTCTCTCGTCACTAAAATCAATGTTCTTTCAATATCTTTAAATTGCATTGGGTCCTCCAAAGTTTTTTCTTTCTTAAAACATAGAATTAACATCCTAAGCTTACTTTGAATTTTATTAAATTGCTCCTAATTATTCAAGCCCCATAAATACAAATTACTTTAAACATTCACATTAAGAAAATACTTCTTATCATATGAAATATTTTATAATATTCTAGGAAAGAGAAGACAAGTAATTCTTGAATATAACTTATTGATTTATGTATGCTATAATTTGAGCTTATTCATTTTATCAAGCCATTTATTTCTATGTTTATTATACAGACAACTAAAATATGAATATAATAAGCAATTATCTAACTGAACTATAACCAATAAGTATTGTAATACATATCTTATTCCACTTTTACCCGGGAAAATAGGTATTTCATAAGTTGTAAAAGGTAGACATATTATTGTGGATTAATTACCACCTGACTCTAGATTTGAACTATGGAATATTTCAGAATTTAAAAGGACACGTCAAATAAAATTTCTTGTACAAGGGAATATTTTGGAAAATATTCAACTGTTGATTTTACATTTCTGAGCTATAGTGAAGTAAACATAAATGAGAAGATGAAGACCACAAAGAAGACCTCAAAGGGCCACCCGTAAGCTTGACTTCATCTGAAGCGTCCCAGAGGGGGATGATCTCATGAAATCACCAGTAGCTAGAACTTTCCATGGAAGGAAATAAGTTTCGACTTTGAGATTATTTGTCATGTTGTCCAGTTTCGTGTGGGTATATTTCAAAAGAGGACAAAAAAAGGACAAAAACGAAAACACAGAGGAATAAAAAATTATCATGCTAAGAAAGTTGAGGAATGAAGGTTGTTAATTCACATATTTACAAAATAAATAAAATGCATAGAAATTTGAGAAGAAATTAATTAAAGCCATTGAAATCAGAAATACCAACTTGGAAACAAAACACTAATTTGAAGACTGCTGTTCACAGTCATGAACATTTTTTGGCATTGACTGTTTATTTACTATCATTTCTTTGAAGGATTAAATACTGATGTGATAGCATTTCAGTATTCTTTGAATATGCTTTTTAGTTAAGAAAATATCATAGTTATAACACTGATTTAGGTTAAAGTTTATTTAAGCAAAAATGGATGAGCTAAAGAGATAGACAGAACCTAACACACAATGTGAAATTTTTCTTTTTATTTGTTCTTCTCTCATAAAATATATCACAGCTTAGGTGTTGGAGGGAGGTGCTGCTTGTTCATCTCGGCCGCCCAGAACTAAAATAACCACACAGAAACTGTATATTAATTTATTAATTAAAACACTGCTTGGCCCATTAGCTCTAGCTTCTTATTGGTTAACTCCTACATCTTAATTTACCACATTTCAATTAATCTGTATGTCACCACAGGTCGTGGCCTAACAGAAAAGTTCCAGCAAGTCTGACTCTAGTGGTGACTCCATAGCATCTCTCTGACTCTTTCCTTCTCCCAGCATTGAGTTTTGCCTTCCTTGCCTACCTAAGTTCTGCCCTATCAACAGGCCAAAGCTGTTTATTTATTCATTAATCAAGAAAAGCAACATAGAGACAGAAGGATCTCCCACACCACATAGGTTCCCCTCTCTCCACTCCTCTAATTTTACCCACACCTCCCCTCTTCCATTGTTTCTCCATTTCCCGTCAGAAAAGACCAGGCTTTCCAGGGGATGTCACCTGAATGTAGTATAATAAGATATAGTAAGACTAGACATAATCTCACAAAACTGATGAATTCGTTTCAAAAACATGAGAACAAAGCAAAGCAGTAATTCAAAATTTAAAATATCTTAGCCTGTTTTCAAAGTTTATGAGATGTACTGATTGCAGTGTAATTTACAAGAAACTAGAAGAGTAAATAAAGATAATCATGCCTCAAAGAACTCAGAAGAAAGGGAGAATCAAATGAAGTGTTTTTTTTATAAAACATCATTAGAGATCAACAGCAGCAAGGGTAGTTGCATGTAGTGACTCTCACATGTGTTTTCAGTAATCAGGAAGGCAAGGAAGGAAAATAATGGGTTTCAGATCACTTCTTGTAAAAAGTGAGGTATAAACATGTGGGAGGGGACCAGGCAGATTGAGAAACAGAGAAGTGGGAGAGTAAAACAGAACCACAGGAAGAATAGAGAAAAAGACAGAAATTCATTTTTTATATAAAAAAGGGGACAGAATTTTAAATCCAATAAAAGAACATGGAGAAGTTAAATTTTATCTTCATTCATTTTCTAAGCTTTTCTGTGTCCAGGCTGAAAGACATAGCTACAATCTGAAAATGTTTTCTACAAACATGAGATATCTATTCCTTCAGCTATCTCTGAGGAATGCAGAAAGACTCTCAAGATAACTGGGAGCCTTCATAGTCTGCTATCACGCAAGGAAAATAGACACTAGTGTGCCAGAGTCCCTTGTTACAAATGACTTTTTTCTCTTTAATCAAGAAATAACTCATTTTCGTTTAGATCTTCAACCCAAATTAGTAACATGCCTCCCAGAGATTCAATATTGTCCAGTTTTGAGATATAGAAATTCCATTTCCAACAGAACCAGATTTAAGTAAACAGTAAGAGTGGTTACATCTGAGTATAATCACAATAATGATGGTCAAAGTGGGAAATGATACCTTAACAAAGAATTATTATGCTATTATCTAAAATACGTTTATGGAGGCCATCTAGCCTTCCTGAAAGAGACAATGGATTATGCACACATTAGCAAGAGTTTCCTGTATGCCAGCACATTACATGCAGAGACTGTCAAGTAGTGTACAGTGAGCAGAATGAAGTTCAAGGATTTTACATAAGTGTCAAGTACAAGAAAGAAGTAAAACACAGCTAGTGCCTGAAAAAGATGGCCCATTGAATTGGGAATTAAACATCAATTTAAAATTATATTTGAGATTTATGTATTTTAAAATTTTGTACTTATATTCATTTATTTGATCTTCAAAAATTTGAACAGCATATAAACTTCGAACTAAAGTGTGTAGCTAAGAACTACAAATAGAACATATTGAACTCCTCAACTTTTTCTCACTCAATATGATACAGCACATTTTTCATAAGCACATGCCATTTCCAGAGGAGAAAAGTAAAGCATATTATTATATTTTCACTTTGTTGGATCTTAATTTTCAAGCTGCTAAGTTAGACCTGTCTGGTTTCAATTATTATAATTTATTCATTTTAAACTCATATAAAAATGTAAAGGTCTAGTTATTTGTAAGAGTTATGCTATTTTATGACAGTGTTAAACAAAAAAAAAAAAAAGGAACAAGCGCACCCTAACTTGATTTCTTGATGTGCAGCATTTCTTCCCAGTTCCTTTACAGAGCACTCATGGGAAACTGTACCTTTGTTAATTGTCACAAAACTGTTGAGCAGTTTATGGACCAAGTAACATAAGATGTGATTATTTAATGAAATTAGTTGAAAGAAACCTCTAAGAAAGTGACTTATGACAAATTACATGAAGCAAATCTATGATATTCAGTCCCTCAGTAAACATAAGGAGAAGAATATAATTAAGAATTGTAAGGAAAAGATGCTTGTATACACCCTGTTACCAGAAATATCTTAAATGTATGAAAAAATATTTCACAGTTTTTCCTATAGAGTTTTTCTTTGTGTATGCAAACATAAATACACTTATATTTCAATGTTAGTAACCAATAGTAGGGATTGTTTAGAAAGTACTTCATCAATCAATCTGGTATTAAAACCTGGCATATGTGTTTTCAGGGTTGGGGAAATGGTCAAGTGAGGGAGAATCTAGATGCATACACATAAAAACTACAGTTAAAATTCCCCGAATTTACATGTAGGACTCTACACAATCATCCTATACCTGTCAAACCAGAAATGTTGAGAACAAAGCCAGGAGCATGGCTGTGGCTTCCTAGATGTGAACCTAACCCAGAGTTCAGTGAAATTTTTAACTCACGAAAGTAAATCAAATAGTGATATGGCAGGAAATAATACCTTGCCCTCTCATTTCAGCATATACAACACATGTGCATATATAAAACCCATATACATACACACACAACAAAATTATAAAAACTGTCTTCAAGTACAGATAATAAAATGTTTTGTCAATTTAAATATGTAAGTCTATTGAAATGACAATTTTTAAAAATATAGATATTTTATTATATAGGAATAGAGGTATAAAATTGCATTCTGTGTCAGTCTAAAGGTATCTTCTACAATGCATGATGAACTAAGATAATGTAACCATATGCCAATTCACCTGACGCATTTCGTTCAAAACCTGCTAAGTGGTAAACGGCCATTTCCACTCATCTTGCCAAGCAACTGTAGTAGTCATCCCTCGAATGGGCAGTTTTGGTGTCAATGGGAAAAAAATCACTTTTTCTGTTATTACTTTATCGGTCCTCAGATTTGTCAGTAAGGCTATTCTAGTATTATCTTGAGAATTGCATTTAAAAAAGCAACTGTGTTTCGTATGTACTGCATATACTTTTGAAGAGATCTGACCATTCTAATCCAACATTTTAGTTTACAAGTTTCCTATTTACATCGAATCATATAATGAAAATCATTATAGGTTAGATCTCCAAATGCTAAAAAAGAAGAAGGTGATTTTAACTTTAATAATATATATCACAAATATATATCCATTAAAGTTTTAGCTATCATATTAGAAATATTTCAGTTAATCAAGGCAAAGAGAAAATAGATGAACTATTTTTTTCTTTAACATGTATATGCCTTCTGAAAACATTTTTCCTTTGTCACCCAATGTTATGACTGGTATTGTGGCAAGTGTTTTAGTCAGGTTTCTATTGCTATGATAAACCTCTTGACTGAAAGTAAATTAGGAAGGAACAGTGTGTATTTGACTTCACAGATTAGTCCATTAGCAATGGAAGTCTGGGAGGACTCAACACAGAAATCCGAAGGTAGCAACTGAAGCAGAGGCTGTGGAGGTTATCTGCTTACTGAGTTGATCTCCATGGCATTCTCAGTCTGCATTTCTATAGCATACAGGACCAGCTGTCCATGGGTGGCATTGTGTACAGTCTATGTGTTATGGAGTGGTGGTAGGGGTCCCACACACCATTAATCATGAAGTGCCCTACAAACTTGTCTATAGTCAAATTTTAAAAAGGCGATTTCTCAATTAACAACCCCTCTTCCCAGATATGATTAGTTTGAGTCATGTTAAAAACCAAAACCAATCAACACATTTGGGAAGAGATCTTCTAAAGCAAATGTAGATAAATGTGGATAGTTCCACATATTTATAAACATTTCGATAAACTGTTTCTGTCAGTGCCATTTCTGCCAATCATTAAAGAACTTAAGATATTGAAAGCACATCACTCTTGGATATTTAATAGGAGCTATTAGTAACAAAATTCACAGTGTAATTCAAAAATAGTTGTAAGTAAAACAATTAATGGGAATTAAATTATTATGAATGATGAATAGCAAACATAAGGAACAAAGAGTTTGAAAATATTAATATGTTAGTAAGCATAGTGCATTAATATTGAACAGAATTGTGCTAAAATTTTCAAAAATACATTCTTCTAGCCAACCATGACTTATTTATAAGACCAAGATTATATGAAAATAATTGGAAGTAATATTCTGCAATTGATATTTAGGTGTGCAAATCAATATCCAGTCACTGTGCACAGTGACAAACTTTGAGACATAGGCCTATTGTTAGCAGACTGACAAGTGAAGAATTGGCAAGTTTTTCTTAGGGTGCTTTGTGTAGCAACGTTGGTAAGACACCTGTGTCTCTGAAATTGTGCACAGCTGTAAAACTTTAAACCTATGATTTATTTTCAAAAATTCTTTAGCCTAATTTGAATTTGTCCTGAGGTAAAAATGAGCCAGTTTTATGCAAAAATTTAGCAAAAGGAACAAGGCAGGCTGTTAAGTATCTACAATCCTCATAGGACAAATAAATCTATTTATGAAGCATGTCCTAGTATATTTTGTATATATACCAACATTATAAGACAAATAAAAATTCATCTTCCTGACTACCCACAGATGTATTTGCCCATAAGATTGAGATGAAATCATGAGATTACATTTACACATTATATGAAAATGTATGACAATTGGATAATATCATAGCTGTTATTGAATAAGTGAAATTATAGATGAATGCAGCAGTTTCCAGAGTCACTGTTCTGCATGCCCTGTCTGTCAGGGTTCCTCCATCTTAGATTGTTGAGATTTAATGGCTTGTATTCTTTACATGTGTTTATTACATTTTCACTGATTAACTCACTCATCTGTGTTGACAGAGATTCCCATACTGCCAGTTCCCACAATAAACACACAGAAACTATATTATTTGCAATACTGTTTGATCAATAGCTTAAGTGTATGTCTAGCTAGCTCTTACATCTTAAATTAACCCATTTTTATTATTTTATATTTTACTATGAGGTTCATGGCTTACCAGCAAGGTTCTGGCTGGTGGGTCACATATTTTTTCTCTGGCAGCTACATGGCATCTCACTGACTCCACATTCTTTCTCTCAGCATTCAGTTTAGTTTTCCTGCCTAGCTCTATTCTGCTAAGCCACTGGGGGGAAAAAACAGGTTTTTTCATTAAGCAATAAAAGGAACACAGGACTTCCCACACTACATCTGAATCTAAATAAGTATCAAATAATAGCTTCATTACCATCGTGTTAGAGATGAGTAAGAGCAACTGTCAAGAAGTAAACTTTCCAATTTCACAAAACACTAGATTACTAAAACCAGATAGTTTGTGTCCAAGATGAGGTGCCTATTATAATTGAGTAAATTCACGCAGATAATTCGAAGGTGCAATAGTAAGTGGTGAGATAACAGACTGTTCACACCTTGGTCTGAAACTCTGAAGGACTCTGACTGAGAAGGTTCCAGCAGATCAATTAAATATGATCACTTTTAAGTTATCAGTGTGTGCAAATGACAAATCAGGGTTGTTCTGATACTGAGAGTAGACATCTGATATTAGATAATAAACCTAAATTGGGATATTTATAGCAGAGACCACTATTTCTACTAGCAAAATTGTTTTTGAATACATGAAGATTGTTAGTATTACAAGATGGTGTTAATATCTTGGCACCAGCTTGATTGAATTGGCATGTAGTTAGGATCTTTTGGCAAAAAAGTAAGCAAAACTTGAATTCCTGTAAAAATCAT
Source organism: Bramus lutescens (assembly GCA_001685075.1). Classification (NCBI taxonomy): domain Eukaryota; kingdom Metazoa; phylum Chordata; class Mammalia; order Rodentia; family Cricetidae; genus Bramus; species Bramus lutescens. The sequence continues at coordinate 67,321 of LOEQ01004353.1, read as the reverse complement.
CATTTCAGAAAATTTCATCTGTATGCCTAATTCTGTTTTTCAGTTTCAGAATTAAGAAGAATACTTTGATATTCATTCAGGATATTCTGAAAATTTATATTTTCTAGATGGGGGTCACTGTTAAAGTATATTTATAAAAATATACTTGCTCTTCAATTTTTAAACAAACTTATTATTTGTTTTCCATACCAACCACAGTTTCCCCTCCCTCCTCTCTTCCTATTGTTTCCTCCCACCTCCTTTCTAATCTCCCCATCCATTCATCATAAAGGATAAGGCCTCATGGCATATGAAATTGAGATAGGACCAAGCTCCTCACCCCTGTATCAAGTCTGAGTGAGGGATTCCATCATTCCATCATAGATTTCATTCCATCATCTAAGAGATTTCAAAAAGCCAGCTCATGTGCCAGGGACAGACCTTGGTCCCATTGTTAGGGGTCCTACAAACAGGCCAAGCTATATAACTCTCAACCAGATGAAGAGGGCCTAAATCAGTCCCATGCAGGCTCCCTTGCTGTCAGTCTAGAGTCTATGAGTTCCCATAAGCTTCAGTCAGTTTTCTTTGTGGATTTCTCCATCATGATCTTGAAGGCCCATTGCTTATATAATCCCTCCTGCCTCTCTTCAGCTGGACACCTGGAACTCAGCCCAATTCTAAGCTGTGGATCTCTGCATCTGCTTCAATCAGTTACTGGAAGAAGGTTCTATGATGAAAATTAGGGTAGTCACCAATCTGCTTACAAGAGACGGGCAGTTCAGGTACCCTCTCCATTATTGCTAGGAGTCTTAGCTATGGTCATCTTTGTGAAGTCGTGGAAATCTTCCTGAAACCAGGTTTCTCCTTAACCCAATAATGGACCCCCTCTATCAAGATCTGTAATTAAACAACTCCTAATGTACATATGCAATACTCCTAAATTAATGAACTTCTGAACCCCCACCAATGCAGCTTTTATTTGTAGAAGATGCTATTTAAGGCACTCAAGTACACACACACACACACACACACACACACACGTGAGAGAGAGAGAGAGAGAGAGAGAGCAAAAACAAAATCAAACATGCACAAGTGACCAAGACGCAGAGAAAAAAATATCGCAGGATGCAAAACTCTAAATGGATTATATACATCATCCCCTCATCCCAGTACCCAGGGATCATTACAAAGGAAGGAGCAGTGGTGATAGGTAGTGGAGGCAGATGGCTATGGATATATCTTTTGGATACATCAGAGATATTTCACCAGTATGAAGTCACAGTGGTAGTGAGAACATGCACAATACTTGTACAAGGTTAAGGCTGGCAAAATTCCATCACAGAGAGATGAATTGGGTTCACAATCCCACTTTCTGTGAGCTGTTTGAAATTGTTATATTCTGAGAGAAGGAGAGTTCATTTTCTCTAGGACTTTAGCATTTGATAAATCAATGATATCTCAATAAAAGGCAAATCATCTAAGAATAATTAAGCAATAGAAATTGGTTGGATGGCAAAAAAACAAAGTTTGGTGGGTAAGAAAGTGCAGAATAGATATGGAAAATGTTGAGAAAGCATATTCATGGCATCATGCATAAAATAGGGGTAATACAAGTATTTTTAAAAGAGTTAAGATTATAGAGAACACTGTAGTAATGAGGTGAGCAGGCCTGCTTTTCATCCTGTTCAGCTCCTGCAAGGCTAGATATACCCCGAAATAACAACACACAAATTGTATTCATTTAAGCACTGCCTGGCC